>JAUZNK010007613.1:0-25032 GCA_035046665.1 Euphysa ruthae
AGTAAGGAGAAAAATATTATCAATGAATAATTAGTGATGAAAGACATTTTTATCCATCCATTTTATTCTGAAACTTCACAGGATGATATTTTTATGGCTTAAAATAGATGATAATGCTGCAGTAAGTTATCTTTTACCGTTATTTTCAAAACATAGTTTGAATTTGTCATGTTATTGGCATATTCAAAGTTGAAAGACATTTTATGTGCAATAATATAATGTAATAATTTCAAGTAACCATTGATGTATAGTTTTTGTGTATATATTTGAAAGTAACAAATGCTCTAGTTTATTCCATTATTTAATGGATGTGAACAAAAAATGACCTAAATTACTAGATAAATTCTCTACATTAATCATGTAGAGAAATTGTATAGCAAAGATATAGAAGCGTAAGAATATTGGATAAGTAAACTTGCAACTCAATTTAATGGCTAAAGCGGATCACAAGACTGGAGTAGAAAAAGTTGCATTTATAGAGAAATGTTATAACATAAATAAAGATTGCTTCAGACATAGATGAAACTAAAATGATAACAAAAAAGTTAACAAAAAGGTGATAAAGTTAGACGTATGAAAGAACTGTAGCATTCATTAAATTAAGGACCACAAAGAAGGGTTTATGGAAAATATGTATTAACAATCACACAATATATGAAGGAAAATTACAAATTAAATTTTATTAAGAAATCAGGAATAAATTTCAAGAATAAAGGTAATTTGTATTTGTTTATTTTCATTGTTCAAAATATCTCAATATATCAAAACTAATGCCCCCTAAGCAGACTTCAAAGTATAACGCAGAAATGTTCTATGAAATCATCAAAAATTCGAATCATTCTTTTAATGTGTCTTTCTCTTATGTCCAAGCTGCTTGAAACAAGTTAGACTTTGGTGTACCAAATTTAACATTCATTTCTATATTTAAAGGTTCGCTTTGCAAATTCTAATAGGTCTAGTGCTTTTATCTTTTTCTAGTATTAATGACTTAGCTGACTTTAAACTTCTGAAACATTTACATGTTAATCTTAATAATTTAAGGTAACACGAATTTGTGGGTAATTTTCTTGAAACTTGCAGCTGATATAATCAACCCTTTACCTCTAAAACTGTTTAAGTATATCCATAAATTACTCCCTTATCACTATCTTGAAAAAAAATTACATTAAAAAATAACATATTTTGATGATGTCTTATACCTTGATTTACGCATAGAAACTTACATATAAACAAACTCATGCTTGTATCATTTGAATAATAAAGATGTATGATGTACCCTTATTATAAAAACACACCTTGCATCAACCACAAAAACCCTAAATTTTTATCTAGTGTATCTAAATTTTCTTTTATTTTTGCCAGGCTGCAGCTTCTTACTAGCAAGAATTGCTTGATATTTCAATATTTTAGTAAACTATTATTTTTAACTATTAATGATAAAACAACTAGTTAGTGATAAAAAAATCGAAATTCTCATTTCCTTAAAAATTATCTGGAACAACATTTTATAAACAACAATAGAACTTAACTGACAAAAAAAAATTTCCTTTCCAGACAAAACTAGAACTCATATTTGGCCTAAGTCCAGGAGGGAATTTTGAGATTCAAAATGAAAACCTTCAATCACAAAAATTTTCCTATTCAAGTTTCAAAACGATTAACATGCCAAAACCCAAAACTAGCAAGAAGTTAATCCTGGATAATACTATATAGGTTGATATAAGTTTTATGCAGACACACATATTTTCCATCTTACTAAAAAAAAACAATTTGTATTATTAATATCATGACATGAATTCAAAACAACACAGCAGATAGACTCACTTTTGAGCAATAACTTTTGCTCATCCCTGCATAGGCTAAGCATTGTTTTTTTTTAAATATAACAAGGTTTTCAAAAAAACAAAAAAAAAAAAAAAAAAAAAAAAAAAAATTGAAAAAAAAAAGTGTGATTTTACTGAATTCGAAAAAAGCATTGTTGCTATGGAACAATATTTTCTGAAAAAAGTATTGTTGCTATGGAGCAAGATTTTCTGAAAATCAAAGAACCTATTTACTTTCTAGAAGTTTTATCCAACAAAAGTGTAAATAAACTCTGACTGAATAAACCTTTTTTTATTAAAAAAATATTTCGCCCCAATAAAACCACAACTTCCAGCCAAATATTTATAAAAAAAATAACTCAATATGAATGAAAATTCATGAGAAAATTCTTAAACATAACAAATAAGTGGATTTATAAAGAGGGATTTCATAAGCAATATCACAAGACCTCATCTCATGAGTGAATTTATAGAACTGACCATAATTAATTAATCAGGTATGGGTTACAACAAATGATCTAATTTTAAAAGCTGTATGAAAAAGATGTAAAATATATGTCAAATAATATACCTCAGCAGAATACTCTTTAGGTAGTAAACCACAAACTTTATCTAATGCCAATTTAACATTTTCTTCTGTGTGATTTCCTTTGAGAATATTTTCCACTTCACTCATGGCAACTGTACATAATTCACACGTCACACCCTGAACTTCTTCCACTTTCTTTTCAACAACTAAAAAAAAACATGAAATTTCAAATCCCTGCCATTATTCCATAAAAATTAAGAATTGATTGTAACAAAGTGAAGAATGCACCAAAAATTTTTTTGAAAAAAAAAATTGTTTTCTTATTTCTCATGAAAAATTTTCTATTTCCCTCCTGTGAATGTTCGCTAATTTCGTACAGCCTGCTTAAAAAATAAAAGCGAATATTTGCCTATTTTCATCCAGTTGCTTGCAACAGTAAAAAGCAAACGTAAAATATAAAATACCGCTTTTCTTCAATGATCTTCCACAAACCCCAATTTTCTAAAATAAAAATAAATAGTTTTATATCACCATCAACTCTGTCAATACCTCAACTAATATTATTTTGAATATGGTGATACATGTTTTTTTTATAATAGCATGAAATTTGAACGCAGCGACTATATTGATATTTTTTAATGATAATTAAAAAAAGATCATTGAAAATTGAATAAAACTATTATTATTTCTACCTTATTAAAATTCTAGAACACAATTTCAATGTTCCCATTCAATACAAAAAATAGATATCACTTTATAAGCAAAGTAACATGACATATACATGATATTGCTTGTGTGGCAATTTTATTAGTGGTGTGCATAGCTTAAAAGCCATATGTAGGGAGCAGAAAAATCAACAAAGTTTTTGGAGCAAAAAATTCTAGTTAAAATGCCAGAAGGTCGTCTAAATACAGAAACTCAGGTTAACTAGTTTCCTTGAGGACTACATAGTATATATAAATATAATGTTGAAAATTTATTAATTGTACAGTTTAAATTGCCCATACCTTATTAGTTTCAATAATGCATCATGTAAAAAAAATGCTACCATTGACTACCAAATAAACAACAGGTTAGAATACACAGGTACAGAGGGGTGAAAATAAAAACCAGAAGGCTGAAAACTTTCACCAAAAAATGTATCAAAAGATGGATTTAAACAATGCTTTTATTATAAATAATACAATTTAACAAATCATGGCTCAGAGAAAAATACTCAGAGAAAAAATAACTCACACTTTTGAAAAATTTTTCAAACCCGTTAAAAATAAATGAGGGGTTCTAAAAAAAAATTTGGAAAGAAGGATGGGCAATGAGTAAATTTTTAAATATGAAAATCAGAGTGCACTTATTAGAGAAGTGTAGCTTTCCGAAATAGCTATGAAGATACCTTGTAAATGGACAACCAATAAGTGCAGACAATAAACTTTAATTGACAAGAATATTTCTTGTAACAAGCTTTATCAGTTTGATTCCTTACTATTACATTTATAACAATACAACGACTAAGTTTATATCAGTTGTACCGGATAGCAGAAATAGGGTTTTATGAGAGTATTTTAAAATGCGCCCTACAGAAGAATGTAACAAGCAAAAAAAAAATATCAAAAAATAATGGCCAATTGGTAATTCAATAGAGCAGTAGTTACTTGGAACATTTGTTGGACAAAAACATTACAAGATTTTGGTATGGTAACGATATAAATATAATAAAATTGATGGCAGCTTTAGCTGCAGTATTAACAAATTTTTATATATATTTTATTGCTTCATCTATAATTTACTCAAGTAAACGGTTTGTTTTGTTTAAAGTCATCTTTTAGATCTTTAAAAAAAAATTTATTTCAAAAAGGATATGTTGACTTTCCAATATCTTTTGAAACGTTGGAGTGAATTGATTAAGTTCACATATTGAAAATTAAAATGGTCAGATATTGCCATTTCCTCTTGTAAAGCTTATGTTTAACGGGTCTGTTTGCTTTTGAATTCATTTCCTTATTTCTTTCAGAAACGTAATATGACCTTATAGTATTTAGCTTTATTATTCACATCATACAAGCATGGGTAGCCATACCACAAGTAAATATGTTTTTAAATAGATAAAATTATGCATTTAGTGATTCACGGTTTTAATTTAAAGTTCTTAATATAAGAGATATAGATTTTAACTATTTTACAATAAACAGAAAAACAACTCTAAAAAGTCATAAGAGACTGAATACAATTAAAAAACCCATGAAAGAACTTTTCTGATTTTCTAAGAATTTTTTAGCTATATAAATTATGATTGGCTCAAATATTGCTACTTCAAAGTTCTTGTTTTTATGTTAGTGTTTACTTCATTTAAGATTTATTCTGTTTTAATTTTGGTAATCAAACTTATTTTATGCCAAATATAACTATCCAGAAGAAAATCACCGACAGTTAATTATAAAACCTTAATTTGAAAATTTTTTTTAATCACATTCATTTTCAATGATCTTACAGAAAGTTTCAAGTTCCCTGTATCATTTCTATCTGCAATTTTATAATTCATTAAGGTCTTATAAATTTGATAGCTGTTTATTTATTTAATTGAATTCAATCTTATTTACCTTGATCATTAACTTAATACAAAAGTGTAGGAGTGATTTTTTTTTTACTAATTTTTTTGATCTAAGGTCAAATTGAGAAAACAAGTTCCACACAAGTTCATACAACAAAGATTTCTTACATCCAAGGGTATTTAGCAATAACTAACTACCTGATGTTTGATTTTTCTGTGAGTGTAATAAAACTCGAGAATCGTGAAATTGCAATACATACATACCTTACATATTCCAACAGGATTAGATATCTCAGCAATTAAGAGATCAATAAGATCATCACTGTATGAGCTAATCAGAGTATTGCACTAAATCAAAAAAAAAAAAAAAAAAAAATTGAATTATCTCCTTGGCCTGGTAGAAAAGGGACAAAGGTTTCCTAATTTATATGCAAAAAACTCAAAAATCTCCTGTAACACCAAACTTTAAAAGATTTAATTCTGTCATGGCTGTCTCCATAAAAACCAAAGAATTTCAGAAAAAGCAAGGAAACTGAGTCCTATTCTTCCGTTTTTTGTTTTATAAATTCTTAATAGTTCTCAGGGAATACTTGTAATTAATTTGGACAAGACTTATACAATCAGGAAATCCTATATACAGATCCTTAGGAAGTTTATTACTAATGCAATCTTAGATGATCAAACCACTAATATTTTCTCAACTGAATGACCACTTTCATATTCAAGAAAGAAATTAAATTTTCATTTTCTCTTTTCATACTGAAATTTACAAAATGAACAGCGCTGACCTGCCTTGGCATAATCATTATAACGAGTCCCGTAGTTATTGACATGGACAATTGCTTAGCAGTTGGTATGCTTCTTCTGGATATTTGATTTCATAAATGGAAAACTTTTTTATATTTTACATGGCCAAGTGTTCTGAGAACCCAATTTCTAATGGCATGCTATATAAATGTAAATAGGCCCTTATCAGAATGTGTCGTCCATTTGGTCTGTCAGACCATCTGTTTACTTCCTTTTCTATTGCGTTGTTACAGTGAATGAAGACTGAACTTTATTTGTGTTTATCAAACACATTTCAAACAATCAAAAATTTTTTTAGTTGAAGTAAGTTTTATTAATTGTTATAGATGCTTTATTTTATACAAATATTTATATATGTTATTGTCATAAATTTTCATCAGTCTTTTAACAAGTTCCATCCCATGACTCAATTAAAATAAGTTTTTTTTTGTTTATATTTTTATAAGGTACTGAAGTAAATACAAACAATATAATATGGGCTCAATTAAATATGCTATATACTATCAGGCAGTTGTGATTTCACAAAATTGGGTTTACAAGTTCAATGAGCTACGCTATTTATTTATATAAATCTTATTTTTATTTTTAGAAAAAACCCTATTAGAGGGATGTTGCATAAAAAAAAAGCTAAATATTATAATACGAATATATTGTTTGATTTTTATTACTGTTGTAATTTATTGTCTAGTTTGGCCCAATCCCTCTCCTTGTTATAGAACCAAACAAAACTCTCGTCTAAGCACTCACAGTAGAATAAGAAATTTTGCTGAATTTTACTTTAATAGAACGTCAGTAAGAGTGCAGTGAGATTTTTTTTTTTTCAAAAATGTGAAACTTCCTGTTGTTGGTTAGAACCATCCTGTAAAGTTGTAAAACAATTTTTAGAGCGTGAAACTGTATGCGATGCGCATGCATGTATAGAACCCGTGTTGCAATTCCAAAAACATTCCAAACCTCATTCTGAGTATAAGAAGGCAACAATTCACAAAGATGATCCAAAGCTTCTTTTATTTCATCTTGTGTTTCTTTCTCTTTCAGAATACCAACTAGCTCAGTCATTGCTAATGTACAAAGTTCACATGTCACTTCTTGCTTTTGTGGTATGTGCTTCATTACTTCTAAAAAGAAAAACTCATATTAAATTCCATTGTCCTTTTAAAATCTTTACAAAACTTCTTCAAGAATATTTTAACCAACCACTCATTATGTTTTTATTTTCTTAGTCTGACTATACAAAACGCCAAGAGTTCAAAATCAAAAATGATGGCAAACATATATTTGGACATTAAAGGACCTTCCATGTCTAAATATCTGAGATCGTTTTTGTGATGCAATATGTGTAACATTTCTTACCTTAAATTTTATTTTACCACACAATTCTACCTTGAATCACTTATTTGACATTTCTAGAGCAAGTTTTCTTTCTATAAACTGAATAAACTTTATTTCATATGTAGCTTTCAGTTTTGATTTCTTGATGTTCACCATATGCCACAATCAAAATTATAGTTATAAAGGCCTACTATGGACACGATGAAAGGGTTACACCCTGAATGCAAATCTAATAACATTTTTTAAATCCAGCAAAATTATTCTCTTCACAAACTAACACAGCATAGGACTTTAAATGACAAAAATTTCCTTTCTTTTTAAATGGGTCTAAAAGATTCATGCCAATGTCATAAGTTTTTGCCATACACCGAAGTTTTAGGTTGATCGTCAGTTTTACCAACCTAAAGCTCAAACAACAAACAATAACCATTTGAGACATCACAATTTTGAAGGTTTTCATTTCATATTTGTCTAGCTTATTTTGATTATAGACCTTGAAATCAATGTTTCCTTTAAATGGAACTGTGCCCTTATCAACAAAAATATTTTGTTGTGGAATCTAAGTCTTTTTGAATCTTTCTTGGATTATGTTGAAACTTTTGCCCTATTTTTTGGTTGCATTATATCCAGGTTCCCCTTTTGAAAGGTAATCTTTAGGGTTACAGCAGTCAAGAAAAGATATGCTAGTAAAGTTACGCCTGGTCACTACTGTACTTGGAAATTCTGTGGCATAAAATGAGTCAATGGACCAATAACTCTTTACCAAGTTCTTTTTTACAATGCCCATATAAAAATTTAAGGGAAAGAAGTCTTAAGTCCTTTTCATTTATTTATGTCATTTTCACGCCAAAAATTAAATTTGAGTGTTGCTTTACTTGTGTTTTTAACAAAAAATCAAAAACATACATATTTGTCTCTAATGTAATACTTTCATACAATTCATCTATTAGAAACAGTTCTAAAAAATCTGAATTGCACTGTCAGGCATTTCAATATAAAATCCTGGCAAGGCTGTAAATAAAGGTGATGGGGGAGCATCTTCCCCAAGACTGGTATCCCCATTTACCCATTTGTTGATATCAAAACCAGGAGAGATGCCTTCAGAACTATTTGAAGTTGGAGCAGAACAGATATCAACATTATCTGAAGAAAAAAAATTTTCCTTATTTTCGGAGTCTATAAACCCAAAAAATTCACACTTTGCTCCTTTTCCATCACTAAAGAAAATCATTTACAGCATCCTCATCCCAGTTTTGATCATTTTCACTATCATCTTGCAAAATTACTTCACCATAATTTACAATTAAATCAGATGAAAATGATGTGGAAGCAAGTTGGGAACTATTTGCAGCTGTATTTTTTCCAATTTTTTCAACCGCTGGAAGCATCACTTTTCACATTTAAATACACTGTCACCACTTTTCTGAAATGAGATTTATCGGAAAATTCAAAAAACTTGGTCATTTAGAAGCATTTGTAATATCGACAAAAAACAAATGTATTTCCCTAAAACCTAGAAATATTAGTGTTATGGAAAAATTACCTTTCTTCGCTTTCTCAAATATATTTTCAACCTACAAAAGAAAAATAATGAAAAATAGAAATCAATCCAATCTAAAATCTTAATTCGATTTCTTATTTCACTTTACTGTCTTTTCTATCCTTAGATTTTCCAAAAAATTTTCATGAATGAGCTCCATGTAAAAGATTTGGAGAAAACCATTAATAAAATTGAGATGGAAATGAAGTCAAATTGTAAACCTATTTGAGAAAAAATACTTGGTCAGTGAATGCATGACTAGCAGGTGATGATTAGAATTTAATAAATAAAACAAGGCATAAGTATTGGCTCATGAATTATCTTCTAACACATTTTAACACTAATTATATAAAAAATATTAATTAAAAGAATCATATAAAACCTCATCCTTTGACATTCACCTCCAATCCTCTATTCAGAGGTTCCAGTTTAATTTGATAGAGTGACCTAACAACTTTAAATAGTGCTTATTATATAGTCACTATATTTTATAAGCAAAGTGTCCCAAGCCAAGATTTTACATAACGTGCTCCTGCTAAAAACACCCAGAAAACGTATTTCATGAATCTAGAAACCTCCAGCAAAAAATGATAATTTATAGTTTCATAATGAATAAATCAACTTATAGCTCCACTGAAACACATCAAATAATGTCTAAATGCATAACATGATTTTATCATAGTGAAAATGAAAGAAAGGTGCTAATTTTGAAAAAAGTATAGTTGAATTTTGATAAAAGTTAAGTCAAAATATTATATTAACTTAGATAACATTTACATCCTCCACCAATCTTTGACCCAGATTAAAGAAAGTTTCTCATAACCAAAGTGCAGCGAGCAATGTGTCAGTAAGTAATTTAAGCTTAACTAAATCTGCTTTTGATAAGAGGGATATGTTGGCTATAAATAAGGATCTATAATATTTTCTAACTTTGTAACAAATTTCACCAATTACACGCAAAAAAAAATGGCAATGGAAAAATTTTGATAACAATTCAAAAATGCACTTTTTAGGTCATGAAATATCTTTGTTTGACTAGTTGTTGACTAGTCCTGGGGACTAGTCCTAATACTAGTCCCAATAACATCTTCAAAATTGCTGATATGCCTAGTCTATTAGAAATAATATTTCTTAACTAGTTTTCAAAACAGTGTAAAAAACACTGACAGTTTTAAAATTATTTAAAAAAAAAAAAAGAAAAAAAAATGTTCCGGGTCCTGGTGACTAAAATTTTCAAAATAACTGACATGCTTAATTTCTAACTTAACTTAACTTCAAACAAGGTCCTCAAGAAATGAAGTATACTTACTAATTTAAAAAAAATCTTTTTTCATTCTTAATAAACCAGATTTAGATTTTGATGAAAATTGAAACAAAAGTCAGTTTGATGACATCACTGCGCTTCAAGGAATATATTTTTCTTATTAATAAAAAAATTATAAAACTATTGTTCAGATTTTTTTTTCTTTTTTTAATAACTGGATATTGATCTGAACTAAGTTAAAAAAATATTTATTTTATTGAGTTCATATTGAAAATATCAATTCGAAAATTTTTCATAGCTCAGTAACATTAGCCTCCTAAGCTCAGTAACATTAGCCTCCTAAGCTCAGTAACATTAGCCTCCTAAGCTCAGTAACATTATCAACCTAAGCTAAATGGAATGGAAAAAACATCACTTAGTTTCAGAATTACTTAATTCTGAAGCAAACATATAATATCAATCCCTTGCTCCTACAAAAAATAATCTGTAAATTAAAAATTGTTTCAGTTTTATATTCTCTGAACCCTGAAAAAATACAAAATATAAAAAATTATATTCTAATTTATTCTAATTTTATTCTCCAATAAATGGAATCAAATTATATATTTACTTGATACCAAGTAATTTCTGAGAACAATTCCTGTAAAAGATTTATGAAAGTTAAACAATAAATCTTAGAGTTGTAATAGTGTGTAATTTTACGTGTTAGAAACTTTTTCAGAGAAAATTTTCATTTCTGTACGAATATTATTATTATTGAAAGAATAAATTTTAGTATAATTTTTAAAGTAGTTTATGCCATTATACCATTTGGATAATTTCTGCAATGACTTTTTGAAAATTTTGATGACCTTTCTTGTGGCATATGAAAGAACAAGTCTTTTTAGGATTGAGGTATTCTGTTATAGTTTTATAGATCTGTTGCTCATGATGCACCATATAATCAAGACATCTGGAAAAGATTTCTGGAGGCATATATGAACAGAAGTTTTCAAGAGATTCTTTCACTAATTTTTCAATGCTACTTTCATTTAAGTACACTTGTATCAATTCAAATAACAGATTGCAGCCTTCACAATATAGATTCATCTTCAGGTTGGACTGAAAGGAAAAAGTTGAAGGGCGTCTTAAAAATGATTACTAACTGTAATTTTCTTATGCTACCAGTATTATTGAAGTATTGCAATGAAATGAGTTTTAAAGGGATTCAAGCCATCTTTAAAAACAAAATAATAAGTATTTTTAAATAAGCACCAAATAAAAGTATTTAAGTTTTTGTGTATTTATTTAGGCGATGGAAAATCTTTTATTTGCTTCTTAATTTACAGTTTAATCTATTTAAATTTTTTAAACTTTTTTCAAAAATTCAATTTAAATAGATTTTCTTTTTTTTAGGGGTTCCGAGAAATATCTTTTCAACGTAGAGTTCATTACAAAAAAAAATTTAGAGATACACCAGCCAGAAAGGGCTCAGAACTGAACACTTTTGGACTGTCAATGAAAGTTAAAAGCCTACCTTAAAAACCATTTGGAGATCCTTTTTGAAATTTTGGAGATCCTTTTTGTAATTTTACATTATCATTTTTAAGATTGACTTGAAATAATTGACGTACAGATAATATAATTTGTAAAGATTAGCGCAAGTTAAGATTATTGGAATTATTACTTACAAAACATGAATGAAATCATTTTCTTGATAAATATTACAAATTTAAATTTCAGACCAAATTTGACATATTTAGAGAAAGAATACATGAGGTGGTCAAAAAATCATCCAAATGTTAGATTCCAGTAACATACAAAATTTCTGTAGAATAAGAATATTCTTGTGACAAAAAGCAAATATTTTGGTACTAGGTTTTACTCGTTCATGAGCCTAGGATCTAAAAATGAGTATTTCAGCAGGTGGCAATATATATTAGTAGAAATCTCTAGGTTTTACAGAAAATTTTTTAAAAGAATTTTTTTTTTTTTGTCTCAGTATTCTTCTTAAGTTTTTGGCCAATATCATATCGATATATTCATAATTATCTTCAGCATGACAACATATACTTGGAACATATCAAACAGTCCTTATGATCTTATCAATGATATTTCCAAGAGAAATTACTAACTGACAAGTGGACTAATAATTTCATATAAAATATGAAAGGAAGTAAGAAGAAAAATCCATGAATGACATCACAAAATTACTTGGTTGTCTTCTTTGAAGTCATAATCACTGTCAATTCAACTTTTAAATAAAATTTTGAAGAGGTTCATTCAGCAGCAAAAAAAAAAAAAAAAAAAAAAAAAAAAAAAAAAAAAAAAAAAAAAAAAAAAAAAAAAAAAATCAAAAATAAACTTAAAAATGTCTTGAAAATTAAAAAAAAAAAACTTAGGAAATATAGAAATATATTTAGTACATAGCTGCAATGCCCAAACAATTATTCAAGACAAATGGAATATTATCAAAAATATTATTTTTACCAACTAAATTATTGTGCAAATTTTAAATTCCAAAAAAAAAAAGATGACTTTTGGCCACATTTAGTTATTCAAAATTTCTTTTCAAAGTAAAATTTTTCATAATCATATTATGAATTTTTAATACAAAAATATATGCATTATTTGTGTCAAACTTAAATAAATATGCAGCTAGGAACATTTATTGCTTGAAGCCAGGGCTGCATTTTTCTCACCTTCTCAACAAAATAGGTTTTAAATTCAACTTTGGTTAATAATTCAAACTAAAATAAATAGCAAACAATTACCTTTTTTAAACCGCTATCAATATAACCCGTTGGCATTTTGAAATTGTATAATACAGGTTTTCCTTGCAGAAGGGGCATAAAAGTTTTACACAAACCGATAAGTGAGCAGAATTCGACTGGATGCCCAGTGTAGTTAAGAAGCCAATTAATACCTTCCTCTGCAAACAAACTTACAACTTCAGTGCACTGAAAGAACATAAAAGTATTATTCATATATATAATATACAAATAATTCTTAGTGACTGACACACTTAAATAAAAAAACCAACATATACAGTGGAAAAGCTTAATACCATCAAAATACCAAAAATTTTCAAAAAAGTATGAATTATTTATTTCCACCCATTTTCAAAATTCCAATACAATATAATTGCAAATTTTGTAAAAAATTAAGACAAACATGAGGAAAATAAATAATTTTTTACTGAAAGTTCTTTTTAGATTATTTTTTAGATGGGCATTGTTAGGGCCAGTTGTGGTAACCCCAATTACCATAGGTTCCAATGACATATACATGAATTATTTACAGAGACTAATTTACAAAAATTTATCATTGCGACACGTTTTGGCAATATGGCAAATACTAACTAGTTCAATGCCTGATAAAAACATTTTGCTAGATTAGGTGATGGTCAGTAGACCAGGTTAATAAGCCTCCTAATGTCCATACATTAGGAGGCTTGTTAACCTGGTCTACTGACCATTCCTAAAATAATAAGACTTACTTTCTATATAACCATAAGTTGGCATTAGGAAGAGCATACAGCTGCCAAAACATTTCTACAAAATTTTATCAAACTATTTGGCCCCTCTGTTATACATGTTACGATTAGTAAATCTTACTGAAATCACTGATTTTTATAAGTGTTTGCTGCAAAAGCAGATAATAAAGTATGAAGTATTATTGATGACGGATAGCAGATGTGAAATAGAAATTTTGGCAGGTAGTCAAATTGGATAAAATATGCCCTTATACGGTCTTTTAACTTCATACAAAATTGAAAAAAAGTAATAAACAGATTTTGAGAAAATCTTAAAAATGTTGATTTTTAAGTTGATCATATGAGAATTTTTTCAAATCTTTAAGCAATAACATTAATAATAATTCTTAGAGAAGAGACAAAAAAAGGGTAAATATAATGGACTCGGTCCGTTAAACCAAGGGTCAAGAAGTATTAAAAGTATTGGATTGACTTCCAGAGCTTGGAGTTCAAAACTTCTAAGAAAATTTCAGAACGATTTCAGAGAAAATAAATTATTACATTCGTACATGAATAAATTCAAAGCACCTTTTATCTTTACCAGGGGTCAAACAAAATAAATATTTTTTTAGATTACTACAAATAACGGGGTATTTCTATTTTTTTGAAGTTCTAAAAGATAAGCACCGGGTATCTCAAATCTTGCTATAAATATAATGTTATTTAGAGTAAAGTATTGCAAAAAAATTAAATCAGCATAAGGTTTTCAAAAAGGTGAAAAAAAGGAAAAACTGAATTAAAGTAATTACTAAATGATTAAAAGAAAGGCAAATAAAAAAGTTTCTTTCAATGCTAAATATAGTAAAAATTTTTTAAACTTGTTTTGAAGATAATAAGACTTTAGACATCTTTTAATTCACAACATAGAGAGTTTCAAAGTTTAGACCTTTAAGAGATAGAATGTTTTACTTGTTTATAGGAGATTTTTGGTTAAATATACGTTTTTCTATCATTAGATCCCAAATTAATATTGGAACTATTGAGTTCAAAAAAAAAAAAAAAAAAAAAAAAAACTTGACGGGACTTGTTTTTTTAGTAACTTTGAACATAAAAAGACTTAATATTTAAACAGTAAACTTTCAGAATTTTTAAATACTCTGTTAAAGTTAACGTGTCTTTGTGTCCTTTTTTTTTGTACTTTATTGTTTTGGAGACTTACTAATTTTAATTGTTTGGTTTTGTGGGTAGCCCCCCAAACAATATTATCGTATGAAAGTTGATTGTGTATAAAACTGTAAATACAAGAGTTTACGAGATTGCATGTTTAGATTGTGTCTTGATTTCTATAACAGACCAATAGCACATGCGAGTTTGGATTCTGATGTTGTGATATGGCTTTTCGAAGATAAATTCTCATCAATTAAAGCACCTCGAAATTTCAAACAATTTTCCCATTCGATATTTTTGTGATTCATAGATAAACTTGGTAATTTTAAGGGAAGGTTATCAGCTTTTGAGAACTTGTGGAAAAGTGTGAATTTTGTTTTATCTGTATTGAAGAAAAGTTTGTTTGCCTTGCACCACACATTAAATTTTTCTAATTCAAGGATTATGATGTTAAAAAGGGTTTTGACATTGTTTTTTCTAAGAAAGAAGTTTGTGCTGTTGGTAAAAATAATCTAAGAAATAATATAAATCAAAATAGTTGGAAAGTTGGTAAAAGTCAAGTCAAACACTCAATTTATTCATAGTATTCATATTCTCTGTCAATCTTTGATCCAAATTAGTTTACCATAGGCAAGGTAAGTATTCTGTCAGCAATTTAAGCTCAGCATCTAAACCTGTTATATATTTGATAAGACAGATGTAAAAAACGACCAATAATATTTTCTAAAACTGTTAAAAAAAGTCAGTATTTAGGTGCAAAATTCAAAGTTATTATTGTATTTTTATAAAATTTCAGAAAAGTTATTTATACGCCAAAAATAATTTTTTTGGGTCATGGAGCCTGATATTGCCAACAATTTAAAAAAAAACCAAATTGCAAAACTAATCATAAACAACATATTTAAGCAACTAACAAAATTTCAGCAGCATCGAGAAATAATTTCTTGGAAAATACAAAAAATGTCATTTCTTTAAACAAATTCCGAATATTCCATACAGTTCTTTATCATGCAAAACAAAAAATGTAATGATCGATTACAATGAAATTTCAAAATTGGAAATAAGGCATTTCCATTTTGTTATATATTGAGGATATTAAAAGATGCACTTTTTCCAAACAAAAATTTTAAAAAATTTCCCAAACATTATAATGTCTTTCCTGTGTTGATTCCGTCCCAGTTTTAATAATAGATAGCGGGTTTGTTTTCTTTTTGGATAAAAAAGTGGACAAGCCCCGAGAATAATCTAACTGGCTTCTATGTACAATTGGTCAGATAAATGCTTACAACAATGCGTTAAAATATATCCTTGATTCTAATTTAGGCTGTTACTAGTATGCTGAAGGAAAATTTACCAGTTTTCAAGTATCTCTTTCTAAAGCAGACTTTACCAAAGCTTAAACTACTGAGCTTAAATTTGAGTAAATAATGAATACTACGTCATGTAAAACTTTTATGTGACAGGTTTGGGGACAAAAACAAAACAATAGATGGCAGATTTGCACGAACACAAAACTTTGATAACCTCCTCACTTATATTAGTGTGTTGCAATTGACTTTTATAAGAACAATTTATGGGTAAAATTTAAATTTTTCGGTGGATTTTTAAATGATTGTAACATATCACTTTGGAATTCCTTTAAGGCTTAAAATGAATTGTCTCGGGTCGTGGGGACTGGGTTCAATAACTTTTTCATAATAGTCAATACAAAAGAAATCATAAATAATATTAACAAAAAAAAAAAAAGTTCCTTTAAAAATATTGAATGTCATTTTTTTGACTAAATCTGAAACTTTTTGAGGTCATACCCGGGGAACAAAAACTTTCAGGTGGCCAAATCGGTCAAAATATCTCTCCTATGGTCCTTAATTTTATACCAAATTTCAAAAAAAAGTTAATGAATAGACTTCCAGAAATTTTTTTAAAATGTTGATTTTAGGGCCAAAATGACCATAGTCAACCCAGTACCGAAATATGTACGATTTTTCTCAAAAATCATCACTTTTTTATAATTATGACCTTATATCTTCGTGCAAAAATTCAGAAAGCAGTTCCTGAGAAAAAACATTATGGAAGAACAGACATGTGATTTTGTAGGACACTGTCAGCTTTTCCAGGAGTCTAATAATAAATGAATAACTCACAATACCGCCATATGGACTTGGAAAAGAAGAACAAGCTTGTTTTAATTCAGCAATGATTGCTTCTTTCGACTGTTCATTAGAAAGAAGCATATGAATTGTACCTACGTACTGTTGACAAGTCAAACAGTAATCTGCACCGAATTTCTAAAATAAAGATTTATTTTATACAAATTGTGCTGGCACATGAATCCTGGTACAAAAAGGTTTTTGTGACATTACCTAATGCATCATAAAAAAAAAGGTTTACACAACTTTATGGCTCTATTGCACAAAAATATTCCTGATAAACAAAGGCATGTGCAACATTATATGACAACCAATACATACACAGATATCCTTGGAAAGTAAATTTTGTGCAACATCACATAATTTCCTAGTACAGAGGTTAGTGAAGCACAAAAAACCTCTAATAAGTGAATTTTTATGAAACACTACATACAAAGGTTTGGTTAGTAAAACACTATGTGAACACATAATTTACTGATACACAAAGCAATTTGAAACTATGTATTACACTATACCACCCCAAGAACACAAGTTTTTCAACTACACAACTTCTAGTAAACAATGATTTGTGACATACTTATCATATCTTAATATTCATAAATATAATGTATTTAAATTCTGTGGAAAGCACATCATCAGGCCCTATTGCAACAATCATAGTTTTTGATATGCACCAATTTGGGTCAAAATAATTATTTTCATAACCACCTTCCTACTTTTAGAAAATTTAATAAAATTCATCAATACAAATTTGAGAAATTCTATTGCAAGCATAAAACCATGAAGTCCCCTTTAATACTAGAAAACATTTAATACTAGAAAATATTGTGCAAGCATAATTGTAAAAAAAAATCCGATAAAAAATGAAAATGTGATCTCTTTTGCTAGTAGTCTAAATCAACTTGATATAAAAAGTTTTATTAGAAACTCCCTTTTATAGCAAGCTCAAATATGAATTAAACATTCTTCGAAAGGTAACAGGCTCAATTAAATCATTAAAATAAGAGAAAAAATTTTATTTCTTTTCTTTAACATGATTTGCATTTTTTCTTAAATGGCAGCATAAAGGTCACGGAAAAAAACATAAAAGCAATGGAATCTCAAAAAACGTATATAATAAAATGGTACCATTTTGTTAGTAGCAGCAACTGACTTAACACTATTGGATGTACACATGCCTGCTTGTGTGCAAACCTTCTTTGAATCAGCTGTAGCTTTCACCATGATTGCAATTATCTTTGAACCATATACATCAATGAATTCAGCACACTAAAACATTTTTAAACTTAATCGGTGTTTGATCAAATTTGATTTCATATATAACAAACACCAGTGACTAATGAACTCTGGGGAGGCAAAAATTCTTCATAAGAAAAAAAAGAAAGTAAGGATAAAAACTGACAAAAAGCTCATTTTCATAATCCAGTTTCTTGAAAATTTTTAAATTTGGACCAAATTTGTTTTTTTATGCTATTATATATAACAATTTTGGACCACAAAACAAGAGCAGAAATACACAAACTAAATTCTATTGAAAAAATTACCTAAATCTAAGTGGCAACTTTACAGTTAATAAGGTCTATTGTGAGCACAAATCACAGTCGTTTGGAATATATCCTCATGGTTTGGCACCTCAGATGAACATGTCAAAAATTTAAAAATCCGCTTAAGGACCTGTGTATGAAAAAGGAACCGCCAAAATAATCAAAAATATAATTTATCAAATTGAAACAACTTTTTGAGAGGAATTTTTAAAAATTCAGTTTTATACCTAATAAGAAAGGTATCCAACTCGTTCCAACATCTTATCAAATGATAAGACTAAATATGCGAGTAACTGATAATGATGAAGATGATATAGTGTGAAGTAACATGTATTTAAGCTTTTAACTTGGTATTCCTAATAAATAAATAAATTCTACCTATTTCCCAAAAAATTATGCAGTATAAGCCAGTAACAATTTAAAATTTACAGGAAATACATTCTTACACTTAACAATATATGCGTATATGTACCAAAGGATTATGACAATTTTGTATTTCATTGTTTGATTTTAACAGATGCAAATTCCTAAACTAAAAAAAAACTCCAAACTCTCTGCAATCATTGCAAAAAGTTCTGGGAATAGAGAAAATTATGAAGAAATAAATGTAAATGAACAATTTCCAATGACCTGATATAAATTCAGCTTGCAAAATAGTCCACTTCATGTATATAGAACGTGATATCCTATAATAAAAGTAACAAACTAAATAAATTACTGTTTGTTGTATTGCTGGAGGAAATGTTGCACATTGCTGCTTGAAGAAGTTCAGTATTTGTGTCTGTGTTTTACTGCTGAGAATTAGTTCATGTAACATATCAACATCATTCTCGCATGAAGTACACAAATCATTGCTCTCCTGCAAAGAAATACATTTAGAAGTGAATTGACAAATGCTTATTTTATAGAATCTCTCATATTCCAAATGCATGCTGTGATTTGCAAATGTATGCTGTATGAAGCAAATCTTATGAATAAAAAAAAAAGAAATTGAAAAGATATTGAACAAAAGTTGGGAACAGTACACATAAGCAAGGGTTCATTCCATGATCATGATAATTCAGAACAATTGTATTCTCTCTTTAATTTGCAGTTGAAAAATAAACAATAAAAATTTTTTAAACACACCAACAATAAACAATTTTAGAAAACAATTTTGGAGCAAATCTTTCAACCAAACTTCCCTATATATAAAACACTTCCCATATGTTAGGCAATCTACAAATAAATCTATTTAATAAACTATTCAAACAAGCTATTAGTGACTTACGAATGCCAGAATTTTTGTTAATAAAGTAAAATATGATCACATTTTCTTCTTTTAATTTCATCTTGAATAAACTTAGAAAAAAATGAAAAAGACTATTAATGATTAAACAAAGTATTTCATTCAACTTAATGCTCCATTGTTTGCCTAGCAGTATTTTGATGACTCATAGATATTTTCTTCCCAGAAAGTTTATTATCTAGAAATTTATAAAAATTAACTTTCCAATCATTGAATTTTACTAAATATATGCATTATATATACATATGCATATATCAGTTTTAACAGGAGGTCCATCGGACTTCATTTGCTTTTCAACATGGTTCATCATGTCGTCGCTATGGTAATTGCCATCAAAAGAACAAAACAACTTGATGGAACGATATTGATATTTTAAAAATTTACATAACAATAGTATCATTTTTGATATTATTGTTATAACTTGATATTATTGCTATAACTCAACAACGGAGTTGTATATTGGATATATTTTTAAACCTGCATTAAGTACATATACACAAATATGTGTATATGTGATATGGTGCATATCATCAAATATGTGGATTAATGAATTAATTGCAAACATCTTGTTACACCCAGCGACTATTACAATGTAGAGATTTTAGTAATATTGCCCTGAAGGAACTTTTAATAGAATTAGAGTTGATTTTTGCTTGTGGTTTAATGGCAGGAAGGATACCCAATAAATTATGTCGCATAACAGAAGGACTTTCATACTAGAGGTAAATTGGTCTTTGATTTTTGGGAGGATTAGTTTGGACGCTCAAACCAGTATACCGGTGTCAAAATCGCCCTGAATATGTCACTGCAAGAATAACTATATTCTATTACACCATGTTGCAAAAACCACAAACCATAATAACTTTTTATTTTAAGCATTCTTTAATTTCCCAGGTTTTTCTTTATTTCACAAATAATAAGTCATATACATAATATATTTAAATGATTCAACCTAACCAAGCTAATAACACAAAAAAGCAAAAAGGCATTTCAGGAGTTATTAATTTTTTTGGCAAGTATAAGCTAATATTTATATTTCCTCTTCTCTCAAATCCATGTTAATTTCTAAGGTAATTAAAAGCTAAAAAAAAATCTTTTAAAAATTACCTCACGTGGTTAAGTTACTTTTAACATACCACAGTGCCTGATAGTTATTGTTGGAAGTTAATGACTGACTCGCAATTTTAAATAATTCTAGTACTGTAAATTCTAAAATAAATTCCTATTTAAGTATATGTATTATGAATAAAGCGAAGTATTTATTGATAGACTTTTCCCTAATTTAAAATAAAAACTGGTAATCATGATTATGTAACATAGCAACAACACTCACAATAAATAAATACAAAACTAAATAAATAAAAAAAAAAAAATAATAATAATAATAAATAAATACCATAGCTTGTGTTTTCCAAACATGTTCTGTACAATAAGCAGTAGCTTTACACAAAACTGAATTTTCTTTACTAGCACACCAGTATTCAGGTCCACCTATTGAACAGTCATTACTCTCAATTGTAAACGCAACAGCTAAAAAAAAAAAAAGAGTAAAAATTTTAAAATCTGCACTCTGGCCAGTTTGCAGATTCAAATTCCATTTCAAGAGTTTGATACGTCAACTATTTCTAGTTTAAAAAACTGAAACTGAGTCTTTATTTTTGCTTAGAATAATAAAAATTGAATAATCTACTGAATTTGTAAGACAATCAAAAAAACATAAGTAATTCACAATGACAGCAATTTCTTACCAAGGAAGTTTTATAAAAGAAACTTGTTGACTGGAAAACTTTCTCGAAGATAAAACAAACCAGGGATGCAAATTAGCGTCAGTCATCATATAATTTCTGCTAGAAGTGTCAATTTGTCTGAGACATTTTCAAATATTTGATTTTTTCGTGTGTTAAAAAATCTCGGAAATTTTGAGGCCAAAAAAATATTTCTGGAAATTTCTAAAACTCTGTATGGAACTAATCATATCTTAAGGACTTTATAATTTTCACATGTAAACTAAGCTTCTGTACAGTATTCCAATTTTTCAATCCTGCATTCCTGTGATAATCCCTTTTTGTTAAGATTTATATCTATTTCAAGCACATCTTTTTTTTGTAAGCATGCAGGAAAATTTTTGTGAGTCACGGTATTCTTATGAATTTTTCAATTTCAGCCCAGAAATATCCTTAAGTTATGTGTGCAACATTAAAAAAAAAAATGGAGCCAAGCAAATGGATAACATATTTTCTGTTACTTTTTCTACTGTCTAACTTTCTCCAGTCTGCATGTATTGACCTTTTGTTGCAGAAAGATGTAATTGAATAGCATATATCCACATACATGATGGAGGCTAGATCTGTTCTTACAACAGTATAAAGCCTCAAGTTTCATTAACAGTTTTTTCTGTTTTACCCTCAAATTTTAAATGCAGGTGTACAGGTGTGTAGGTGTGATTAAGCATATTACCTGCTAGTTCTAATGTCAAGTATAATAATGATTTAATGAAATAATGTGCAGTGGAATTGCCTTAGCTAGATAAAAGGAGTCAATGAGTGGAGCTTTGACTTGGGCTTCAGGTGTGTGTGAAAGGTTCAATCAACAGAATGTTTTTATTGAAATTTAGTAAAAGCATGGAGGAGAAATGTGATGTTGGAAACCTTGGTAGTGATGATTCCTATCATAAATTGAGTTGCACAAGAAAAACAGGACTAAAGGGTTTCAACCTGCTATCAGAAGAAGAGCAGGGTGTTGTCTTGTGGAGGGTTTCATTTAAAGATCACAAAGACAGAGTGTACACAGAATTTTCCTCCATCAAAAGGAGTGTTAGCACATCATGTTTCAAAAAAACTTTCAACATTGCTGTGACCCATTTGAAAAACATGCAAACTCATACAAGAAAACCAAGGGTCAGGTACTTGTGACACTCGAGATAGCCCTGCAGCTGGAATCTAAGTTTGTCATTCCAGGTTGGCAGATTTGTCAGCCTTATCAAAAGCAACTCCAAGATCTGTTTGATAACTCCGAAGGAGATATCAGTTCCCAAGAGGCAGAAATTTCTGCTTGTGAGCACGACATCAAATTTGTGGAAGATGCGAAGAGGTAGAAGTTGATGAGTCACTGAGCTCATTAAAAGTGTTACCTGTCAATATACACAAAAAAATCTATTATTTGAAAATATCTATATCTATAAATTTTTGAAAGGTCTAAATAAAATTTTTTGGATTCCAAAATTGCTTCACAAAACCACAACATGTCATGAATTTAAAACTGAATATCAAGAGGCTCAAATTTTGATAGGAACTCCATATCCAACAGATTTTTAACTGGTCTAAAAATCAAAAAAATCTGAGGAGTTGGGCTCCGAGGTGGGTTTGAATCCACAGCTCAAGGATCCGAAGACCAATACCTTATCCTTTTCAGGTTGAAGTAAAAATTTTACATTTGTTTTTTCGTATGGATATTTCCAAGACAGTCACGTGATCTCAACAGTGTTCTTGATTGGCTCATTCGACAGAAACGAGAGATACTTCCAGATAGTAATGTGATTTCAACAGCGTCCGTTATTGTATCATTCAATGGTAACTTAAAACCGCACGTGATAAAACAGGGGTTAACACATTAATTAATATAATAGTGACACCACCGTTCGTTGACCATTTTGAAAATTTATATAAATAATCTTGTAAAATTGCACTTTCCAATGAGGGGTGAAGGACATGTTCATAAATATGAGACCCCTTTTTTGAAAAATGTTGCAAATTGTTTACATTTTTAGCATATCCAGTTGAATTTGGCAATATAGGATTGAAATGTTAGCATACCTGTTGAATAAAAAAAAAATCTTTAATACTGTAAAACTCCTGTCAATTTTAGATAAATCCTTTACAATATATCACAAAAAGAATAAGTAAAATATTTGCAAATGACTTTAAAGCTTCTAATTTCAAATCCAGACAATTTAAGGTTGATAAATATTATCCATATGGTCATTCTAAAGATCATTATACGGTCAAGTTGATGAAAGTCACAAAGATGCTCAATATATCACACTTTAAAAATTGCATTTTGCCACTTTTTATTACCCTGCATATTTAGAACAACAACATATATGAATAAATTAAAAAGAAAAACTGGAAAATACCTCCAAAAAAGCTAGTTGTATGATTTCAGTCTCTATAACGATCATACCAAAATGTTAATGATTTAATAAACCCCGCCTGAGTTTATCAATTTAGATGATCACTTTAGACTAGGTTGTTATTTATCTGACATTTGTTCTTGGTATTCATTCATTCAAGTCAAGTTAGTTTGAGATGATAAATGATGTATATGGTTTTCAAAATTGAATGAGGTTGAGAGAAAGTAGCACTACCTCTAGTATTTTTAACCTAGCTATTAACTTTAGAGGAAGGCACAATATAAAAGCATCAGAAACTAATATGATTAAATTTTAACAATGAAAAGGAAATGCTAAAAAGTTAACAGCTGACAACATTAGCCACTCTAACATAGCATTACTGCAAGTTTGCAATCCGCATGAATGACAGATGTTGTTAAATCTACACGAAAGAATAATAATCATTGTTGCTAATTCCATCTCAAATGTTAATAATAATATTTTAGCAATGTTATATAATTAAAAAAGAAAACTGGCATTCAGGAATGGTTTCATAATACCAAATTATAAAAAGGTATAACATAATTAGAGAGCTCAATTTACATTAAGGTCTCAAAAGTTTCCTGCAAAATGGCTAATATTATAGCAAAAAAATTGCCAAGAACAAATAATCTATTAGAAGTGCTCTCTGAATGATGTCAAAGTTGATGAACATACATTAAACTGCTTTAAAACTAATTTTGAGCAATTTTGATTTTGTTTACCCTTTGTTATAATTTTTTCTGTAATTACCCTTGATGCCATGTTAATGACTGCCTTGAAATGCAACTGCCTGAGCTTTGGAAACATTTGATGCATGGAAAACAGCTAAAAATGTAACAATGTAAATTATTTACCTTTTTTCCTCAAATAAATATTTTCTGGATTAACAAAATCTAATAGTTTTGTAACAACTATTTTGATACACGCACTAAATTTTAGACCTACTTTCAAAATTGGGAGAAATAAATTTCCTTAAAAATCACTGATGTTTTTTCCATGTGCAACAAAAGTAGCTCATATTTATGAACATGTCCTGGTAAATAAATCATCTCTTTCCACCACACTGTCTTGAATTAAGGAAAAAAAATTAAAAAGATTACAACCCTCATACTCCTCTCATCAGCTTTAAAGAAATTAATTAAACTCACTGATTTGATCAAAACTGTCCCCATTTGAAAATATTTTTTTACAGCGGAATATTTCAGGAGTGGAGACCTTGTGATTGACATCGCTAGTAGCATAAAGCTGTTTTGTAAATTGAATTTTTAAAAAAAAAACTGATTTATTTTTACAAATTTATAGCAGGGTGCAGAAATAACTATCTGGTTAGATAACATTATGCCTTTTATTTTATTGCATTAGGTGTCTTCAAAACCCTCCGCATTGACATTTAGTGATTATTTTTTTCAATACGGAGGTGATAAACCAGAGTCCAGACT
>JAUZNK010007623.1:0-25031 GCA_035046665.1 Euphysa ruthae
TGCCCTGGTTCCCATTCCCCACATATTTGAAACGCTTGTTTTTGAGAATTAAGTTTCATATTTACCTAAGTAATATTTTCTAAGTGAAATCTTTTTTACCATGATACTTCACTGAATTTCTGCTAAATGATTTGTTTTTATCTTAATATTTCATTTCAACATCTTAGTGCGGAACGTTAATAATAAAAGTTAATATGAAAGCAGCATGAAATACAATAACAACTTTAAAAACTTAATAAACTTCTAATAATTTTCCTACCAGTGTTTTTATAAGCATGGTATTAGATTTCCCACGATAATATATCATTTGTAAATTTCATTGAGGTTTTTAATTTTAACCAGTATGAGCCTGATTGCGTCTATAAAAAACAAAGTTGTAATAATTATTTCAGCAATACATTAATCTTATCAGTCTTGTTAATCTCGTTGCTTAACATGCTATTGTTTAAATTCTACCAGGAGTTTCAGTATTATGAGACAACTTATTTGAATTTATATATTTGATAGAATTTAATTAGGCCATGTTTTTTTTCTAGGTTAAAAATAGCTTTTTTCTACGAGTTGCTTTTGAATTTGGCTGCTTTTGTTTAGCCCAGCCCACCTCCTTCTTGCACCTCCAAAAATATATATTTTATTTTATTAATTTTAATATGTTTTATATTAAATTACATGTTTAGTTGTAATTACAAATCATGATAACGGCAGTCATTTGTCAACGATGGAACTATTCAAGGTCCATGTACGTTCAAGCTAGAAGGTTTATGCAACAAAGTACTGTTCCAAAAAATAGCTTATTTAAAAGAGTTGAGGCCGCAAAAAATATTTTATTTAAAAGAACGGACACCACACAGAAAATCTTAACTAAAGATTTCCGTCTAATTTATGAAGGTCCACTATCTAGAAAAATCAAAATTATAAAATTGTTTTCAATGTCTACAGCTCTATTGTCAGTAATTGCTGCGCCGTTGTTGATTATTTTTGGAAATGAAGATGCTTCCCAGGGTATGAAGATAATGTTATCTACAACAGTTGTCTTGATAGGCATCACTACTACGTTTATGCTTCATTGGATAACACGGGTTTATGTTCACAAGATGTTTTTCCATCCTGCCACATCACAATTTGCCATAGAAACATTTAATGTGGTAGGGATGACATCTAGATCATTATTTTCAGCATCAGACGTAACTGTTCCGGCTGTTGAGAAAGCATTCTCTACGTTTGAAGTCAAAAACAAAAAGTTCTTTTTACATACAGAATTAAGAGAGGCGGAGCAGATGTTGAAATATGTTAAGGATTTTAATAGTCAACAGATGGAGTCCACTGAATAAATAGACTCAGTCAGTAACTTATATAAGTTGTTTATGTAATACTTTATTCCAATTGAAAATTGCAAGTATTAGTGAAAAATCTTGAATTTTTGCCAGCAAACCATATTTTTGGATTTTATGATTAAAATGCACCAAATTTAAAAAAAAAAAAAGAAAAAGAAATAAAGTCAGCAGCAGAAAAAACGTGTTTTTGATTTTAGCTTTGCAAGTTTTAAATTTTATCAGTATTTTTATAAAAACGTTTTGGAACTTAATGTTAGTTCAATCTACTTTGCTTCTATATCACTCAGCCATATGTCAAAATAAAGAAAGTTTTTCTAAACTAAATTAATCCAAAACTGGAAATACAAGAAAGCTTTTTTATAAATCTTTGAGTATTACAGAGTGTCCACAAAGTCATGGGGAATTTTATTTGTTGCTTTATTTTTTTGTTTTTAAAAAAATTATTCAGTTTTGGTACACCGTTTTCTGTAATGTTAAAAACATTTTTGTTGATTGGAAATTACATTGTTCAGTTTAAATTGAACTTTCATAGTTCTGATGACGTTCAGTGGATTTTGATGTGGCATAATAAGCTAATAGTGATAGTAAATAAAATTAGAATCAAATTATAAATTTTCAATCACATTTCCAACAATTGAAGTTTTCTTGTGTTTAGTTTTATTAATAATTAAACTTTTTTTGTGCTGACTGTTTTGTTTTAAAAGTCCTGTTTTTAATATGAAACGTCAACGTATATTCAGCTCCTACTTTTTTATCAGTTACTTTGATAATTTTTTTTTTAATTGCTTCTTTGGTTGAGGATGTTTGGTTCCACAGCATATACCTTGCTTTACATTTTTTTAATATTTGAGTTTTTTTTAACATAATGTGTTCAATTCACAATATTTATTTTAATCCATTGACTTAAGATACATTTTTTATACATTTTATATAACAATTAAAATGTTGGTAATACATAGTTATATGTTTTGTTTCATAAAACGCAGCCCTAATAAATTATTTGAACTCACGACATGATGGTATAGTATAACTGAGTTGACAAACATTTTTGAAACTAACATTCTTTGTTTGAGTATATGAATCAATATATAAGTGTTTGACAAAACAAACAGATTTTCTTATCCTACTACTAATTAATATAAAATATAGTGAAATGAAAAGTATTGTTTTTAATTAAAAATATATTTCAATTTAAAATAATGCAACTTTTTACTTTAACTTGCTTGTTCATAAAACTGTGAGCTATGTTTAAAGACACAAAATTAAATATTAGAACAATAGATGTTTAAAATGAATGGAATGTTAATGATTCTTTTGTAACGTTTAGATAAAACTCTCTGTTGACAGTTTCTTGAAATTAACTTTGATTTGGTCTTGATTTGGTAACTATTGTTTCGATTGAATTATTCTCTACTGTTCAAATGCTATTAATAAAGAAATAGCGAGGCGAGAGAATATGGTCTCAATGGTGATATCATCGATGAAGCCTTTTTTGCATTTTGATATATTTTAAAGCTGCTAAGAAATGAAGATATTAAAAATTTATTACAAACCATAGTAACGTCAGTCATTTTTGATTATGGGACAATTCAAACTCTTTAGTCCACATCTTGTTTTTATTAATCACGTTTTTTCACCGGTGATTTAAATCTAGAAATATTTGTGGTCATGCATTAAAAATTCCTGATGCGTTTCAGATGTTTGAGGATATCAGTTGTTGAGGTAAAATAAAACGATTGAAATTCTTTATGATACAGAAACCTTAACATTATTAAGGGCCTAGTAAGTTTTGCTACTAAATCACCATAGAGATAACAATAATAAAGTCTGCATTGTATTATTATTATTTTATTTTTTTTTTTTTTTTTTTTTTTTTTTTGGTAATTTATTTTCTATTATATAACAGTTTATAACTGATTTTGTTTGTAGAATATAAGTAGAATAATAGTTTAAACATGTCACTAAAGACGCTTCCTATACTCTTTCTTAATCTTGGAGGAGAGATGATTTACATACTAGAGCAGCGACTTCGTGCTCAAAATGTTGATGAAGAAAAAGCAAAGAAAGGTTGGTATTTTAAATGTTTCCTGCTGACTATCAAAATCATTAGATAGGTTTGATTGAATATGTTCAATTTGGAAATTCTGCTACATTTTGGCATACTTTGCTCAAAACTATTACTGATTTTTCACTTGAATAATCTAAAGAGTCTGCTTTCAGAAAAAATTAGGTATTAATTATCAGTAATTTAGTGTTATTTTGGGTGTTAGCCCTAGAAATTTTTTAGTAATGCGTTACAGTGAGTTACAGTAATTTTTGTTTATGTACAGGGTTCGAGTTAAGAAAAATTTTTGGGATCGCAAAAACAGCTGGAGGTCTATCTACAAAAAACTAAAATTATAGAAACCTTTGAGGTTCAGGTACCCCTGAAAACTCACACTTTCCAGCATTGATTGGCAATCAAAACCTTTCAAATTGTGAACTTCTTTATGAAAACTTATCCATCTGTTAAATTAATTTTATTTTGAAAATCCATTTTTGCATTTAGTGCCAATTGAAAATACTAACATTTTTTTTTTCTTTGTGCTTTTAAGTCTCTTCTTTGTAAAATAAAGTTTCTAGTTTTAACGCAGTTTAATAAAATTTTTTAAACGCAGTCATAAAACAAAAGAAACAGCCAATATAGACAAAAGAAAAAGCTCGAAAAATTGCATATGCAGGAATCATAAAAACTTTTTGAAAAGGATTCATACTATTTAATCCCTTACCTTCCCCTCCCTCCCTCTTCCTTTCCCCCTTCCTGTCCCTCCCATTCCCACCATAGATAGGCAGCGTGGAAAAAAATTTTAGCGCACTATTCCTAGCATGGCTCTAACAACTATTTTTTGGCGTCTTTCATTGCATTTTGGTAATTAAGATAAACACACGTATTAGCAAGCAACCATGTGCAATTGCTACCATTTTTGTTATAAAATTATGCATATCAGGGCTGCAAATAAGCGTCAGTCAGCATTCAATTTCCTGTACAATTAGACTTTGTCCGTTTCAAATCATTTTCTCTCGGGTATCATGTCTGGGAGAAATAAAGACAAGAATAAAGGGAGAAATACAAATACAAATGAAAAATAAATAGAAGATAACTATTTGACTCTACCTATCTTTTAAATAAAATAACCTAAACATAAGATGGCATGTAGAACCTGATGTATTTTAACCAAAATATACGAAAATATTTTCTAGGCATAAAACAGTGGGATGTGTGAATTAGCTATGGTGTAAATAACTTTTTAAGGTTTACATTAACTATGTTGGCCGCTTAAATGCACACAGCTAAGCAAATAAAAGTAAACTTTAATAATAATTTATTTCTTTAATAATAGAACCAATAGATGATATGAATGGTAAATAATAAAGTAATAATAAAGTAAATAGTAAATAATTTGACATAATTTATTATAATATTTATTATAATATTCTAACATTATTCCATTTATAAGAAACAGAACTGCTAACCGATAATTCACAAAAATCACTTTTTTTTAGTTTTATCTATGGTAATTTGAAAAGGTAAAAAAAGAAATATTTAATCTTTTTCAAAGAAATAATTTCTTCTGTTTAGCCGCTTTCTTTAAAAAAAAAACCTAATCTTTATCCTGGCCAGTAACCAATAATTCAGTGAAATCGAGATATATTTCTCAGAATAATTTCAATATAACAGAATATTTGGTTCACACCTTAAAGTCTCTTTCAAATTTTGTTACTGTTCTGTTGTTGTTGATTTTTCATCGCCTATCCTTAGATTTAGAATTACGACCTATTTGTTGAAGATACAATTAAATTTTTTACAAAGCGCAGAAGTAGTGGACTGCGAACTGTTGAAAGTTGTAAAAGTATAAAAGTATAATAAAATCTTAACTTTAATATATTGAAAAAAAAACTATTTAGTTGCATGAAAGATTTATTATTTTTATTGATTTTAATAGTTTTAATACTTTAAATTTTTATTTCTTGATTATGAATATGTTTTTATATTATTAAATATTTATTATGAAATATTTAATAATTACTATAACACCGCTTTATAATTTTAATAATTAAACACATGTTTAATGAGTATCCAAGGTTATGACAGAAGACAGACAAAAATTGTGAAAAATCTGTAGAATTTCAGTTATATTGTAATTATTTTTAAAATATTTAATGTCGTTTTTATCTCCAATAGGGGAGTTTCTTTTAGCGTATTCCGTAACATTGAACTGTTCAAAAATATATATTTTGACAACATGGTCATATAATACAATTCATTCATGGCAATGAATGGATTCTATATTTTATAAAAAATTGATATTTTTGATTCGCAAAATCTTCAAGCGATTTGCGAATCGTGATTGGGAATCACTTAATTCGATCCCTGATATGACAAAAAAGGTATAGGTGAGAAATTGGGAATTTTAAAATTAGATAACGTATATTGTGCAATGTTAAGAGTTTGAACAGACCACCGCAGATTTCTTTCGGTGAACAGGATAGTTGTGAGATTTAGCACCTGAAATTTGTCAAACCTTTTAATTATACCATCTATCAATGTATTTACCTGGCACAAATTTCTCAGTGGGTTAGCCCTCTTTACTTATCCTTAAGCAATTCTCCAGACGTTCTCTTTTAAATTTATTGCGCCAATGTTGTTTAAATGCAGTTCATCCTGCTAAACATTTTCTAAAGTTTTGTTTATGTAAATGGTGTAATGAAGTTCGATTATGTGCAAAATATCACTGCAATCTCTCTTAATTGCAGGGTTTGGATAAACATATGACCATACCTCTAAATACTTTATGGTAGGTGAAACCTATGGCCAAATTTCATTCTTTAGATGATTGTGTTATAATACTTTTTGAAGAGCAACTATTTAAGCAAGATCTCGCCAAACGATAGCTAAAGTGAGGATCGCTAAAATCAATGAAATCTTCAGGTGTTGTTGGCCATGAACTCACATCAAGTAATTTGACGAGATTTTCGAATAAAGCGTTTTCACTAACATCTGTAAACCTCTCTTTAACGCAATTGTTTATTTTCATTATAGCTTTTGTAAATGCTCCAGAGATAGTAGTCTAGGTTTGAAGTTTTTGAGCTTAGCATTATTTAACCTTTTCATTGTACTGAAATTTTTCAACAATTCTCTCTTAGCACAATAATAATAATACTTGGATATTCCATGAATGATTGTTCTCGTAATGCTAAATGAAATGCAGTGTTAAAGCAAACCTTTAACTTTTCTTGATCTTCGTCTACCATACAAACTATTGCCTTCTTAATTGAAGTGTTTGTGAGTATGCCTTTGTTGTACCACTACGTTACATGTCACTTTTATGTTTTGGGTCTAGCTCAAGTCTATAAATGTCACTTTTAAGGTTTTTGAAGAGCATACTTCTTTACAGATTTTGTCCCTGTTTGAAGAGTGTCTATGCTGGAGTAAAACTTTGCAAAGTTTTGAATCATACACAAAGTTTACATTTTACGCTCGTAACTTTTCTACCATTAGCAACTTTCTCAATTTCGCAATTCCTATCTTTTTCCCATTTTCTAACAGTTTTTATTGAAGAAACAAATTCAGTCATTTTAATAAACGTATTAAAAACATTAATGTTTTTCTTGTTTTTATGCTTTGCATTTATGCAACGTTTCTGAGCAGGCCTTTGAAATACAGTTTTCTAATAAATACCTGAAAAATTTTAAATTTTACCTATTAGATTCAAGATGTTAGTAAAAACTGAGTTCATTGATTAAAATGATATGATTTCCAAACTCTATTTAAAAAATACTGGAAACAGAGCATGATAAAATTTATGCGCACATATTTTTACATCTTGTATTACGCAACAAAAACATTCAGAATGTCAGCAATAAGTTCTCTTGTGTAATAACAATCACGTGCATACTCGTTACTATTCTTGTTTTTTAAATTAACCATTAAACTGCTGTTACATTAAAAATGAATTGGTGTGGTAACAACTTTTTAAGTATTCTTCATGATTCACAAGAACTTTGTGGCTGAAGTGTAAACTAGGCTGTGATTTCTTACATTACACTTGTGCTTTTTGTTTTAGTTCTTCACGATATCATGGGAACGATGTTGAACAAAAAGTTCATGGAAGAGTTGTTTAAACCACAAGATGCTTACACCAGACAAGCCATGCGGACTGTGTTTGACCGGGTTGCACACACCTCAATTATGAGACTAAATTCTGCTAGTATGGATAAGGTAATATAGTTTTGCTCTAATTGTTTGATCTATGCCATTAAGCTTTTAAAAATTTTCTGTTTTCACAAAGAATTATTCATGAAGTCTATTAAGCCGGAACTTATCTAAACTAAACAAACTCAGTATTTAAAAAAAACAAAGCAATATACAATTAGGTTATATGCTTTCTCTACGCCGCTAGTATTGAACTATGAAATCGCAGTTGAAAGAATTTCATTTCTTTTTTCACAATCACAACTGATGAGTCCTATCAAGAACAAAACTATCTTGTAATCTGGTTGGGGATCAAACCTCTGTTTTTAAATTTTATACTATGCGCTCATAGGTTTGACCAATTTGTGGCATTCCGATTTTTTTTCAAATAATTTTAAAATTTATAGAATATATAGCTCTCATCCATAGGCTTATTCAAATGTATTTGTAGTTCTGTTGCTTTTTTTCCATTGCCAATCTTTGAATTTAAAATTTTTGAGAACTATGATTTAATTTTAGGCTGAGTTTTTTGGCCCAAATTCTTACATTTCAACAATTCAACACAATATTATCAAGGGCTGCAAATATTTTGGTTTTTGTTATTATCTTTGGAATAAATTTTCTAGTCAACAAAGTCTGTAATTAATTTCTCTTTAAGAAATAGCTCTCAGTGTGGACAAATAATTATATTTATATTGCTTGTTGTTTTTTACAAATTTGATTTATACTATTATTCTTAACAAAGGTAAAGATAAAATAAATCAAAAAAACAAAAGACCCTACCACAGAATCTACTGATTCAGATAAATCTGATGTGATAGATATAAAAGATTAAATATTTCTGTTGACAGGTTCAAAAAACTACAAACACTTGAAAAAATTAATAGTTGATATAAAACAGAAAAAAAACGGCATCAACATTTGTAGACGTTCCACAAAAAAAAGCTGGGGTTTTCTGTGATTTAAATTTATTTCTGACTAACAACCTAACACAGTGCCACAAGGCTAGGTAATGCCCTGTTTTATTTTAATCATCACTTATGTCACTTTTTATTTTTGTAAATTTCTTTTTATGTTGTGATTTTCAAAGTTCTTCAAAAGATGCAAAATTCATTTTTTTAATAATTCTTCAAACTATAAAAAATGAGTTATTATAAGAAAGTGGGGAGGGTGTGGTTCAGATAGACCTTGTTAACCTTAAAAACATTAGCAAGGTTGCATATGACACGTCTTTAAAAACTAGGCAGATACACATCCTAAAGGATACTATGGATGAGCCTATAGCACTTATTCTTTCTGCTCTAAAAATTGGGCAATTTATGGTATAGTTAAATTCCCGTAGCTGGATAAACAGATATAGATTAAGCTGTGCATCTGTGTGGCTGTATAGGTTTTGTGTTTAGTTGGATTAGTGTATTTCAAACATTAATGGATGAAGAAACCTCTCCATCAAGATAATTAGGTTTATCATGGTGTTTTTCTAAAAATATATGTAATCAACAAAATAAGCCTTAAAAAAATAATCGTAAAATTTTAGTTGAAATCATATGGTTAATAAAAGAATTTATGAGTCGATTGAACAAAGTGCATTTTCAATCATTATATATGACTGGTGAATGAATATATAAATATAAATTTCTTTCTTTAACTTTTGTTGGATTATAGTAATTGATATTTTCATCACTAATATATTTAATATTTAATATTTAATGTATTTTCTTTTTAGCTTTATGATCTAATGACAATGGCTTTAAAATATCAGGTTTGTTCTTTTTGCTTTTTTATGTTTTTCTGTTTAAAATTTGAAATTTTTCTAAATTCAAATTTTTTTGCAGCAAATCTGTTCTTATTAACTCTTGCCATTTTTTCTTGGCCTACCTCTAGTCTTTGCTCCCAGAACTACCAGGTTTCAACACTTTCTCACCAAATTATCATTCTTTATTCTCTCCAAATGATCTGACAAACTCAACCTTTTGATTCATAAGATATCTGAAAATTTAATTTCTTTTTTTTATAATGAAATACATTATCAAACTCCTGGCAAAGATGAAATTGATGATTTCGCTCATATTCATCCATCCTCAGCACTTTCTCCATAACTGTATTTGGTTTTCTCCATAACTGTATTTTGTATTTTAACATAACTTTATTTTGGAAGTCCATGTCATAAACACTGGGATAAGAAAAGTATTTTTTTGTTTTATTTGGTCTTGCTTGTTAGCCTATTTTTTGAAACCATTCCATTTTTATAAAAATGGGCCCGAATATGCCTAAATATGTCCATTTTATGCCTAAAAACATTTGTGCTGGGTTAAAATATTTCAGGCCTTTAGTCACTAATAGCCAGTCAATCTAGGCAATTATCTCCTAAAACCTAGAATAAAATAGTATAACAATTTTTTTCAGAACACTTCCTACATTTATTTCGGAACAAAACAAAAAATAGTTTACTATTTTACATCAAGGGATTTTTTAGTTATTTAAGTTTTTAAAGGTAGGAAGTATTTTGTCAAAAATGCATTAGACATTTATTATTTTTATCAAGCTACAAATTTTGTTTTACAAAAGAAACATGCTGGTCAATACACGCCATGAGTATAAAACATGCTGCTCAATACATGCCATGAGCATAAAACATGCTGCTCAATACATGCCATGAGCATAAAATATGCTGCTCAATACATGCCATGAGCATAAAACATGCTGCTCAATACACGCCATGAGCATAAAACATGCTGCTCAATACACGCCATGAGCATGAAACATGCTGCTCAATACACGCCATGAGCATAAAACATGCTGCTCAATACATGCCATGAGCACAAAAACTGCATAATAAAGAAAAATTTAAATTCTCATTCTGTAAATAAAAATCTCTTGAAATGTGAATTTAATACATTCCTTGGTATGAGAATAATAACTACATCGAAACTTAAAGTTAGTTGAAATTTTGTTCCAAAATTAAATTTTTCTGCAGAAGACATTGGAATTATAGAACCACACATTTTTTGCTATCCTGTCCTTCCATTGCTCATTGAAGTATGAAATATTACCAGAAATAATATGTTCATCCTCGTCACGTACATATGTTTACAATATCTTAATATGGTGTCAATCTTATGTTGATTTATCGAAGCTAAACTTAAGGTAATACAATCTCCATCTTCCAACTGTTCACGATACACTGCCTTACTTCTCTGCCTCTGGTCACTATTTATACACCAAATCCGTTTACATTTACTTACAAATGATGTATTTGTTACCTCAAAATCACCCACACTTGCGTGAAAAGTTTAAAGCAGGATATCATGCTGTATGTAGAAGTGAGAGATTCTGAAGTGAAGATTTTACAAATCTTGTTATCGAACAGGTATCATTTAATTGTGTTGTTTGCAGTTTTACATCGTTTATTTACCTCATTTTGCATGTTTTGAATGCCCCCACGTATACACAGGCTTTAGGCACACTTATAGATTGGGAGAAAATCCCAACACCACGCAAAAAATAAATTACAACCAGATACTTATTTCACTTTCAACATGTCAGTACTCTCTTCACAGAGCAAGCAACATATCAGAAGTAAAATAAATTCATACCCCACTATATAAAAAGATTACCATAAGCCTGTGACAATGTGAAAGCAAAACCCTAATATTAGGTTTCAGATGCAGGCTCTGTATGTGATTGGTATTGGACCAAGTTGATTTTACTGCCCGGATGTCGTTCCTACCAACTAAACCATGTGAGAAACCAACTCTAATCAAAAAGCCAACTAGTGCAATTTTCCAGTTGTCTCATATAACATGTACATCAATACTGTAGCTATTGAGAGTGAAAAGATATTTGGAGTTAATATAGCCAAAATATAAGCTGATGTACAAAGTTAAAATTAATGTACAACAATTTCCATTTTGGCAAAAGTTGAATAAAATAATAGTTCCCAACTTTACTTGTATCTTTTTACGTGTAGCTTTTTAAAAAACATAGGCTTTTATCAGAAACCGTATGCTGATAATTTAGCTAAGAACAAATCATGTGGGAACACAGTCATATATATAGTATTGTAGAAATTAGAAAAACTATATATATTCTTTTTGTTTATTACGTTTTAATGAGGAGTCTTAAGACAACAGCTAGTATGATAAGAGAGCGAGGGATTTCTGAACTTCAGAGGTCAATATGGCTTCTCTCAATGCCAGATTGTACTGAAGTTAAACAATGCAACATCTCACTGGAATTATTTTTGAGACAAGTGAGTAACACAAAAAGTCATCTAACGCTGGATTGCTAAGATAATACAATACTGCTAAAACAATGATGCCATGTGTTCACTTATCAAATCCATTTGACTGCAAACAAGTTGAACTATTCAATCTACAAACAGGTGAAGTTGCAGGCCCAAGTGTATACACTGGCAATGTAAAAGAGGAAAAGGGGTTTTCAATGGCAGGGAAAAGTTTATCAGGATACTCATTTAAACAAAAAGAACAAATTGTCATAATGAAGCTTGGTTTAGGTTGGTTCAATTTGATGGTGAAGTTTTGCGTGTAAATCCCTAATTACTTTTTCAACGCTTACTCACTACCGATCAACAAAGATCAGAATATGACATTGGTACAGCTTTCTCATACAAACTGTGTACATTTCCACCTGCATTAATAAACAAAGACAGGCTGTTAAGAACTGCAAACAAATCTCAACTTTCAGATGCTGTTTGGACTGACGAAATAACTAAAAGAAGAAATGTTTGTCCCACATGATGTATGCTATGTTCTAATTGAAGGCTTTCTTTTGCATAAATTTGGTTGGTATAAAGGATCGACATATCATTCTATCTGTCAACGTTATGTTTTAGCTTTATTAATAAACATTACGTATATAAACAAATCCTAAAGTATGGGGTACACAGTTTGTTAGAAGTAAACTAGGAACTGAAGTATGTAAGTCAATCTTACCTGTACATGCATTATTCGGTTGAGATACAACTTCCAGACTGTATTCAATTAACAAAAAAACATTATTGGTCAAGTATCAAAGAGATGCGATGCTCAGAGAGAAAATGAGAGTCTTTGATAATAAAAAAGCTATGAAGTATGTCATCAGAGCTGGGGTGGCACTTTGCTACAGATGTTTGCTATAAAGGAAAAAGTTTCACTAGACAAACTTTTAGTGAAAAAGTTTTTTTTTTAATTATTTTCGGCTGTTAAGCGTGTTTTAACAGAAAATCTACCACCAATCTCAACAGTAGCAGCAGCAGCATTCTTTGCAAGTATACTATTTTGTTCAAATTTGGTTGGGCAATCACAGCTTAGACACTGTCAAATGGGTTTGGAAACTCACTGACAATTGCCTTTTACCTGTCTACACTTCAAAAGAGCCTGCACTAGCTCGGCTTCTTAAGATCATCAGATGTTAGTGCAAGCAAAACTGTAACCAAAAAATGCGTACTTGCGTAAAACACGGGCTGAAATGTTCAATTGCATAAAAGCCACAATGTCAACCATGATGATACCTACTTAAACACACACAGACTAAAAACTGTTTATAATTATTTTAGTCAAGTGACTCTATATAGGCCTGGAAATTCTAATTGGTTTCTACTAAATTTATCAATGTATTTCTATAGTAAAATTAAATTTTAGGTAGACTTTGTCTCAAAATTTTCTACAAAAATTAACTATTTCTAGAAATGCTGAGTCATTATATAGAAAAGATGAGGTCATTTCTTTGATCTGCCATTATGGAAAAATGTTGTTCCTTGTGCTTTCATGAAACTAGTGAAAAAATTTTTTACTATATATACTATTTTATTCCAGTTAAATCTACATAGATTCACTGGATTATAAGTATTCCAGGTAAATACATAGATTTACTGGATTATAAATATTCCAGGTAAGTATTCCAAGTATATATTCCAGGTGAATATGTAGATTAATTGGGCTATAGATATTCCAGATAAATACGCAGATTGACTGGACTATAAGTATTTATTCAAATTTTGATAAATACGTGTTTTCTTATTCTGAAAATGAATATTGGAAAAAAGTTTGAGACATAAGATTAATACATCTCTGATATTTTGTTTAAAATGATTAAGTTACTAATAACCTTTTTTATGATATTTAGGTGAGTTTGGCCGTTCACCCATTTGATGTTGTCATGATCACACTTAACCATATGGATGCTATTCGAGAATTTGCTAAGGGAAACGATGAAGCAATTGATTTGATTGAAAATGTTTATGGTCTATTAAGAGAGGTATTATTATTTTGCTAACACATACTTTTTGCCGGAGGAATTAAAAGGGTGTTAAGTATGTGTTAATATGTTTATAAAGCCTAGATGAGCACTGATAGGTAGAATTTTTCATATTTTTAGAAATTCTGCTTAAAAACAGACTAAGTGCCTTTCACTAAAAAAAAATTTGTGTTTGTTGTCACTCCCTTGACCATCCTTGACCTATAATATAATATAACGTTGTTGAAGATTAAAACCTTATTCATCTGTGTATATATAGAGTGAAAGCCAAGCTATTGATTTTTTTTTATTATAAATTTATTTTTTGTTGGTATTGATTATTTGTAAATCAATTTTATCTTTACTCTCTGTTTACGTCCTTTTAGATAGCTTGTCATAAAAAGTAAACTACTCTTTGAGAAACCATATACCTCAAACTTGGCTAGCAGCAGGTCATGTTGGATACAAGCCTTTGAACAATCAATAAGAATTGTACCTAATATCCCCTTGTTGTCCAAGCAACTTTTCTACTTTGGCAAAAGATTTAATAGTGCAATTTGCAAAGAAAAACATTTGCGAAAGTCACAGACTATTTGAAAAGTTTTCTTTAAAAAAGTCGCTTATCTGTTCAAACAAACAAATCTTTCAAAGACATTCGAAATCATAGACTTATTGGACGATAGATTATTTTATTTGAGATATCCCCTTTTTTATACACAGGTAAAATCAGCAGGCTTATTGTTGTTAAACACAATCTGCTAGATAACTAAAACAAGTCCGGTTTAAGAGTTTGTATGAAGTTAAAGAAACTATTGAAACAATAGATTATAGAAAAAAACTATGTGTTAAAATGATATATATTTGATAAAAACCTAATACATATATATAGTCTGCAGTCTTTTTGTGATGTCAACATGTCTCACCGTTATTTACACTTTTTTAGACATTGTTTGTCATTTTTTTAAATGTTAAGATCTTATATGATGTACTTCTCATTTTTTTTTTTTTTTTTGTTTTTAATTTTAGCATTTTGAAAATCTTCATATTGGACAGCTACAGCTTATTCGACATACGCTTCTCTCATTCTTTCAAGATGTCCATATAAGGGTATTGAGAATTATTCTGATTTATATCTGCTAAATTATTAATTTAAATTATTATTACTAAATTATAAAATTAAATTTTTAAAGAAATCTATTTTGGTAACTTCATATTAAACATTACAAATAAAAGCTTCGTAAGGTTGAAAATCTGAAGTTTTTTACTTCCCATAGAAGTCTAATTAATAGAATATATAAACATCCTATTTGGTTTAAAAAACTGAGTCTATTTTATAAAGATTTAGATTTATTACTTATAATAAATATTATTTTATAAAGATTTATTTTATTTTATAAAGATTTGAGAATTTCTAGATAAGGGTCTATTAATTCAAATAATGATGGATCAATCGGGAAAATATACTTAATTCTAGAAAGATTAAATTCAAGATAGATTAAATTCAAGAAAGGTTAAAGGAAATTTTTCATATTTCAATCTTAATTCATTGTATGTTTTCATTGGACAGCATTAATATGGTAATTTGTTTTTGTTTTTTGGATCCTATATAACGTCAAGAATTTTGGGAAAGATTTAATTTTAAATTTTTACAATGATTCCTTTTATTGAAATAATTTCCAGGTGCAGTCATGAAGAATTAAAACAGTTTTTTGTGCTATGCTTTAATAAGGGGTAGTTGTTATATGGCAAGTGTTTTTGTTAGTCTTTGAAACACAAATCACTCTAACTTTTTTTTTACTAATATTAACTCTTTTTTTCACCATCTTATCTTCCTATATCTAAAAAAAAAAGCTTTAAAACAGTCACTTAATGATATATTTAACTATATTAGGTTTCAATATTTCTCAAGCAACAATGTCAGTTAGCAAACGGTCACTTTGTGTTGCCATTGGGTGGAAAGCTGGGATGGGGGAGTTAAGCACCAGGAGCAATTAGGTATGTTCAAAATGTTTATATATATATATATATATATGTGTGTGTTACAGAACTGCATTACATTTGGAACCTGGGTTACCTGGATAGAGATAAAGATTATGTTAAAATTTTGTTATGTATTGGGAAATATTATTTGCATAAATATGAAAGTATTGTGCAGCTCAGTCGCCTGTTTATTTCAGGGCTAAAATTAGCATCTTTTCTCATTTACAAAAATCTACTAATTAAATTTAAATAACAATCTGCTTTGTTAACTTTATACTTTATTCAATATTTTACTTTATTCAAAATTTTACATGAAATTTAAAGATGGTATGGCGGCCTGCCAAAAATTATTGCTCTTTGGACACTGGTGTCAAATTTGATTGAAAATGACATTTAAATTTTTGGAAACTGTTCATTAATTTTTCTTTTTTACGCCTGAAACACCACAGGGTTACTTACCTTAAAACTTGTTCTAGCCTTGGTGTCCTAGTCCTGATGTCCTGAGCCTTAAAATAAAATCAATTTAGGCCTAAAAAGATTCATCAGTGAAGATCAGTGATGTCTTCTGATCTAAGAAAATCATTAACGTCTTCTACCCTAAGATAATTAGGTCTTCTACCCTAATATAATCAGTCATATCTTCTATTTAAGATAATCATAGATGTCTACTCTAATTTCTTATCACGTAGAAGTTTACTGAATTGTCTCTAAGTCCTATTTGAACTACTTACTTCTTGTTTAATGTTTATTATATACAGCAATTTTTAATTGTCCATATAAATATTAATATAGGATCATGCCATTACAAATAATCAGATTTTTAAAATTTCTTCAATTTTTCTATTATAATCATACCAGGAATACGTTACTCTAATCGTACCAGAAATATGTTATCTAATTATAAAATAATTATAATCATAAAATAATTATAAAAGGAATACGTTACCCTTATATTATTTCAATATATAGTTTAACTTAAATTTAGTTTTGTGTAAATTGTGCTGTTATTTCACGTGCCAAGTTATGGTGATTTTACCCTTCTAATAATCACTAGGAAAACATAAAAACTAATATTTTTAAGAGTATATAATAGATTTCTTTTTAACACTTTTGGTAATTTTGCCACGAGGAGATTTGATAAACTTTAATAATGGTTAAACTTTTGTTTCTTCTTGACAATCATTGCATTATCAATATTAAATAAGTCTTAATCTGCGCCGTTGAGAAAACGTATAATCAAACATACCTTCCTGAAACTTATATGGTTCACTAGTATTGATTTTGTTTCCTGGAAGCGCTGTGACGCGTTCTTGCATTGGTGCATAATTTCATTTTGGTTACCACGTCTAAGCCAAAGTATTATTCTGTGTAGTATAAAGCATGGTTTTGAATATTATAATAGAAATACTGCTTCGACAAAATCATAGAAACCACGGAAATGACTTTCTACCATCATACATATTACCAGAATTTAGATTTGAAAAATTTGACCTGCTCTGAAAATCCAAAAAGTTTCCAAATGCAAAAATTTCAGACATAATCTCTAAAAATTATAGTAATCTTTTAAAATTAGTTGACACTAGATTGTAATTCAGAAATAAGCTACCCACTTTAAAGGGATCCCAAGGTCAAAAATAATGCCAAGTTAAAGATTTGACGTGATAATCCTTCCTTACCTTCTAAAACTAATAACGAAATATCAGCTGTTTCGTTTTCAATTACTTAACTCGAAATGTCTATCATTTTGACGCGCTTTTTTCAAATCTCAAACATTAGATACCAATCTCCCAAAAGTTGTGACGTCACAACTGAGCTTACGTTAAAGCTTTCGCCTAGCATTTATTTGTAACCTTACTTTTTGTGGTAATAAATTGCAGTATAAAAACTAAAAAAAAATGCATTATTTGATCAAAGCCACTTGTGCTGGTTTATTATGGTTAAAATATCAATATTTAATATGTATATAATATAATATACAATATATATAAAATATATCTCACTGCATATCAAAACAGATTTTTAAAGCATCTTGTAGAAACCAGGTTACTCGATTTGAAAGAGAAAACAGAAATAGATATAAAAGAAGAAGTTTGTAATTTTTGTTGTTACAAAGAAAACAAAGCGTTCATAATTTGCGAAACTAATTTTTTTTAACGATGTCTTCACTGTTCCAATTCGAAACGGAACGTCAACTTACTGATTTAGAAAATGTCGAAGAAAGTGCACAAGAAATAATTTCAAGAAATGAAACGCAATCACTAAGTAGTCATCTACAAAATAATCAGCTAGATTTAGATGTAGACGACTAGTTGTTATCAAAGTTTAATAGTGCTGTTGTATTTGCAGCTTTATAGTTAATACGAAAAGAGTGGAAAATAATAACAAAAAAAATCTCGTGAGATATTATATTCAAATATTTCTATCATGCACTAGAGGCAGTAATATATTGTATTATTTGTATTCTATTACTGATAAAAGAGATATTATCTTCACCTGTTTATATGTACGTAGTTCGTCCAGTCTGTTTTTACGGTGTATTACGTTTTTATGGGAAAATATAGAAGGCACTGCACATAGTAGTAGTTTTTTTCTTGTTATTTCTTCGTTACTAGTTAGCATTTGATGGTAACGTTCGGACAATTTATCAAAGCACTCCTCGACAAAGTGATTCAAACACAAGTGGCACGTTTTAGGAATATCTGTTATGCCTAAATAAAAATTAAATCTCAATTTTGTTTGTTAATAATAAGTGAAAACATTAAATTATAACCAGATTACAGTTAACTAGACAAGATTAGGAGCTTTACGGGAAATGTAAATACGTGTTCCTACGAATCACCTCCGCGATTTTTTTGAATGATTATTAATAGCCTAAAGTTAATCCGGTTATTCATTCCCAGTGATATATACTGGAAATAGAAACTCGTTTAGAGTGAAAAAAAGTAAATAAGTTAATATTAGTTGTTATAAGGACCAAGTCAATTTTTTGTTTTGCGTTGCAGAACGACCCTATTTTGGTGGAAATGGATTTTTTTTTTTATGAAAAATATACCTTTCGTTTTTTTAGAGGTTTGAAGAAACATTTAGTTTTTAAACATAGTTTGTTTCATATGAATTTGACTTATTAAAGTATTAAACTTCAAGATCATAGAAATTCATTTGTTTAAAAAGTACGAGAATTCAATTTCCCCCGGCCCTGACCGTTTATTAAGTAAATCGCATTCTTTAAAAATATATATATATATCATGGTTTCAAGTGGGGTTTATATAGCTGTAGAAATTAAAAGAAATGGTAGTATATTTAAGCCAAGCAACATAGTAGATTGTAATTTAAGTAAATCGAACGATTTACAGATGTTCTGGAAAAACTGGGATTATATCTAGTTTTCCACTAAAAGTGAGTTTATTTATAAAAAACCAAAAAAACCATTGGAATGAATATGAATTCAAACATTTCATTCTTCGATAATCATTATTCGTTCATACTACAGGCTATATATCGCCCGTGTAAAAAATCACATTGGGCTTTTGAAAAAGGCTTAAAAAAGCCGGTCTTGTTAGAAATACATAAGTAATACATAATCTCCTTCTTTTAATTGTATGTTTTAGCCAAACTACATTTAGTTGAAGGCAGCTGTTATACAATGCCTTTTAAAAATTGCTCCCTCCTTTGCAGAAAGAAATACTATATTCACAGCAAGTTTTTTAATGCATCTTCCTAATTTTTTTTCTATAATATACATGGATCTAATTTATAAAAAAAATTTTGGTCTCGCCTAAAGGAAAATATTTTATACTACTAGAGTTGTAGAAACCACCCTTAAGATGAAAGCAACGACAAAAGAAATTAAAACATACACACTGATAGTAAACGTGTATGTAATACACAAAATAATGTGCTGCTGGGATTTTGCCAAAATTAGGAACATCGAAATCACCAGACTGAATTCAGTAATCCATTAAGAACAAAAAAATGCGAATATGGGATGACTAAGAAACATTTATTTTGGAACATTTCTTTTTTTCCTGTCACATAAAATATCACGCTATATTTTTATGATAAGATTATTTCGATGCCATCTATTTCTGAAAATCGTGCAATGTTACAGCAATGTTCATTTCATCGCATAAAATCATTCGATAGTTGTTGATTGTATTTATAGAAATGAAATATTTTAAACCTGTTTTGTAACATTATCTTGTAAAAACAAAAATAAGAACATTTGAGGCTTGAAAAAGTGTAAAAAAACAAGAACATCCAGCCTCAGCTAAAACTTATGCGCTCATATAAAAAAAAACTTGTATACTAGTTTGAACTAAAGAACAAATGTAAGCAAGAGAAGTTAAATTAAGTCAATAAAATAAACTTCATATGGCTTATTTATATGCAAAGTATTAAAACATCTCACCAGTAATGTTCATTTCATCGAATAAAAACAGCTATCCAAGCTATTCGTGTTTCTTTATGTTTTTCGCTCAGTAACTTGAAATAAGAAGCATCTTTATTGTTTCGACTTTTGTTATTACAACCATATGCACACCAATGAGGCATCCTATTTAAATATAGAATAACTACAGAATTTTAACTAAAGCCTGAATAAAAAATCTACTATTGCTACGATATTACTGTGTCTGGTCTTTAACAACAAACTTTCAACTGAACGTGAATTTAGCAGCAACATGTGATCTTGGAATTATGCTGTAAAAATTGTACTTTACGATATTATTTGTTGCTTTTTATGTAGTTTAAGTATTTAAAATTACTCTTATAGTATTTTTAGATTGTTTAGTCGTGATTTTTATTATAAACATTATGTGACCTCGGGATCCCTTTAAGGATCATTAGTCATTAAATGCACTAAGATAATTAAAAGATTATCATGTCATGAGAACCAAACATTTTCAAGAGGGATGTCTTAGTTATTTTAGAAGTTGGAACAGAACAAATTGAATAAGAAAATAAAGAAGTTTTTCACCTCCTTCATTTTCAGACCTTCATTGCCATTTTCTTCACAAGAAAATGAGGTCAAAGGCCATAGCATTCTTCCAATGTTTTGAAACTTCCACAACAGCTGAACCAATTCTTAATCAAAAAAATTTCACATAGAAGTTAATAAAATTAGTCTCCAGGCCATTAGAAGTCGTTTAATGGTCATAAATTGCCTTCTAAGTGAAATTTTGTGAGACCCAGACAAATCCAGGATCGGGAAATTTCCATTACATGGAAATTCTGGGCTTGTCTTGGGATGGCACGCAAAGGGTTAAATAATTGACTAATATAACTATATATTTCAGAATGTTTGATGAAAATGGTGTTGAAACTCGATCTAGTTTTGAAGGTGGTCATAAATACTATCTACCAGATAAAGCTGGATCTTTTGAACCTTTAGGAGACAGAATGACAGAACTGGGCTCCAACATGTAAGTATGTGTTTTGGTCGGCAGTGTCTTAGAAAATCACAAGTATGTGTTTTGTTAAAAAGAGTCTTAGGAAATCACCCATGCTCATTCTTCATTCTGCAATGTGTTTTCTCAATAACTGCTTGTTAGGTTTCTCTAAAAATTACAAAGGTATAAGGTCATAAATATAAAAATGTGAAAATTTTAGACTTTTAAAAAAAGTTCTTGTTTTTCAGTATTTGACATGAATGTTAATTAATGGCCTGGGTTCAACATCTTTAAATTATTTTAAAATCTGTTCATAGAAAATTTTAGCCATAAATTTTAGCCATATCACTGAAATGTGTCTAAGTTGGAAGAACTTTTTCAAGTAAAAATTAAGTTGTTTGTTGGAGAGAATTTTAAATAACGCAATGGGGTATTGGTGATGTGACTAAGTAGAATATGCTAGTTAATGAAGTTCTAGTTATGTTTAAATTTTTCTTATTAGCTTATATTATTATTATTGTATTGAAAAAAGCAAAATTCCAAGAGATAACATGCTCCCATTTCAGGCAAATTACAAATAAATTACTAGCATTTCTGTTAGTAGCTAATAGCTTAAAATCCCAAATAAGCTGAAAGTAACATGATGTTTAAACAGATTGTAAAGGACAATTAAGAGACAACACACTTAATTATTTATGCTGCAGAATGTGGAGAACGATATATTTTGTTGTAAAGCAGGAAACCACATTTTAGGAAGAATGTATGAAATGTGGTTGATATGATTAGGTTTGTTTATGGAGTGAACAGATTCTTTAGTTTTACATAAGTTGTGTTTTGCTGTTAATAATTAATATTTTTTTGTTTGTGTTGGGTTTTTAAATTGCATTTAATAACATTCTTCTGTTCATTTCTTAGGCTTGGGTATTTGCACTGATAGTACAAATGATTAAATCTTTTTCATGAAACTTTCTTTAGAAAAAGTCATAATCAAGGTAAAAATGTCTCCTTTGGCTCATAGACATGTTTTGTTGTCATTCTCTTTTGTCTATATCACCAAGCATAACGCTTCCGATGTTGTATTTGCTGAATTGTTATGTTACAAGCTTTAAAGCAGTAATTCCAGCAAGTCTGACAGTTTTTTTTTCTCAAAAAAATGGTTTTAATGTATTTGAGGTATTTAAATGCTCTTTTAATTTTGACTTTTTTTAATTAGATTTTTGCCTCTGCCTCTAGATCCTCTAGTTTGAGATTTTCACGAAAGCAAAGAGCAAGTTTTGCGGCTGGAGCTCATTTGGCAGTAATACAAAAAATTCTCTATAGTAAAGAAGTAAAGAGGTTTTTTTTCCTGCAGAAAATTTGTGCCTAGTTTTGTGCTGATTCCGCAGAAAATGTGTGCCTATTTTGTTTCGCCTTCCCATTTCTTTATTAATAATATTTGAACAGTAGATAATAATTCAATCGAGACAATAGTTACCAAATCAAAATCACTTTCAAAAAGCTTTTGTCAAAGAATTTTATTCAAACGTTACAAAAGAATCAAACATTCCATTTGAATGCTCTTAAACATCTGTTGCTCTAAAATTTAATTTTGTGTCTTTAAACATAACTGTTTTCTGAACTGATTAGTGTAATTTAAACGTTGCATTATTTTAAACTATAATTTATTTCTATTTCACTTTATTGTATATTAATCACTAGTAGCATAATAAAATTTGTTTTTGTTGAATTCTGTTGCAGTTTCCTTCTATCACCAATTACCATTTTTAACTTTGGCTTGCCAATCAGCTTGCCAAAATCCTTTTTATAAATTTATTTTCAAAACATATTTTATTATTACCTTGGTTAACAGTTTTTTTTTTTTTTTTTTTGTGTTTGTTTTTTTTTCCTAGAAGTACAAGTGGAGGTTTTAACCTTTTTTTGAAGTTGAGTAGATGAAATTAATGCCAATTATGTATAAGTTTCCACAATGAGACGTGAAGTTTTCTACCAATATTCAAAAACATAAAATCGAACTTCTTTTCCACCAGAAATTATAATTATCAAACTTGGCTTCTTCCTATTAATGCTTCTTCCTGATATCAACAACATCGTTTTCCTTATTATAATCAACAAGAGCTGATTCCTTTTCTACTTTTCTTCTTGTGTGTAATGTCTATAGTCTGTTATTGTTTTAGCTGAATGAAGAGCAAGACAAATAATTTTTTTTGTTTGAAGAGTTTATTTTTTTCAACAAGCTTCTTTCCTTGATTCAGTTGTGTTTTGAAAGAATGCAATTTTCCTAATTAGTCTGAGAATCTTTCTTTAAAACTAACATTGAATTTCTTTCTTTCATTAAAACTAACGTTGAATTTTTTTCTTTAAAACTAACGTTGAATTTCGTTCTTTAAAACTACTGTTGAATTTCGTTCTTTAAAACTATTGTTGAATTTCGTTCTTTAAAACTACTGTTGAATTTCTTTCTTTAAAACTAACGTTGAATTTCGTTCTTTAAAACTACTGTTGAATTTCTTTCTTTAAAACTAACGTTGAATTTCTTTCTTTAAAACTAACGTTGAATTTCTTTCTTCAAAACTAATGTTGAATTTATAGATAAAGTATTTCATAAACTCTGGCTAATTATGCAACAGGGAGTTTCATCTGGGTGGTTAGCTAGTTATGCTGAAGCGTCAAAGATCTATCTAATAATATTTATTTATTAAATTGCATTATAACACTAGCCATATATTAACATTTATCAAACCTACAACAAGTTGTTGGAAAAGGGCAATATTTTGTTACTGACTAGTTTGTTCTTTTAGTGCAGTTTGCATTATTTGTCCTTGGTTTTTTATTTAAGTCTAGTTGATGCTGCAGAAAATCAAACTATTTGAATCTCCTGAATTTGAATTTTTCAATTTAGAATAAAGTTGATTGAATTGAAATGAAATGATAATTGAAAAGATAGATAGATAAGAAATGTCAATGCTTATTAGCTGCAGTTATGATCTGGACGTTAAATCTTTACTTGTGATGTTATAATTGAGAAAAATATGTCAGAAATTTCAATTTTTCTCAAGAAAGAACAAAGCAAAATGTGGATTTGAAGACATGTTATATGTTTAGTTTGGTAGCCTTCCCTCTTTTTGATTTTCAGAAAAATACTAGCAATTTCCCTAAAAACATAAGCATAACTGAGAACCAATGATAAATTTGTTAGATAACATATCTATCATTCAATCCCTTTGTTGACTATTTAGAATAAACAGTATTTACTATATTTGAATAAGTCACATAACCACAAGAGTAATTTAGCTATTTACATAAAATTTTTTGAAATATTTTTTTTTTGACAAACCTGTGAACCATGTTTTTGGCTCGTGAAAATTATTCTTTTCAGAGAGCTGAGATTATACATATGGTCATTGTGTCACTGAAAATGAAGCTTTTGTATTTTCCACAGTCAGGGAAACACATATAGCTACACAGTCTATTAAAATTGTAACCAGGTTTAGTAAAATATGGCTAAAAACATTACTTTTAAATTTTTTGTTGAAATGCACTCTTTTGAATTTTGAAAACCGTTAATTATTTGGTTTTGAAAATTATAGTGTCTTTTGCCCGATATGGTCACATATTTGTTATCATTGTTCTAGGTGCAAATATGGTCACATATCTCTTTTTATGGTTCTTGGTGCAAATATGGTCACATACCTCTTGTTACTGTTTTGGGTGCAAATACTGATACATATCTCTTTGTTATGGTTCTTTTGAGAATAATCTTTTAAAAAGATTCTAAATTTTTAAAAATATTTGTGTTTGTCAACTCAGGCATTTATATTTATTAAAGAGATAAAACGCATGTCATGAGTTATAAAATTTTA
>JAUZNK010007634.1:0-25024 GCA_035046665.1 Euphysa ruthae
TCGGGCCTTTTAGAGTCCATGAAAGCTCTCATTTTTTTTTTTTTTTTATGAAACATAATGTGAGTATATTACCATTAAAAAAAAAGTAGAGAACAAGGCTAAATTTCTAAGATCCCCCATAAAAATATTACAGGGCAAATGCAAAAATACATACTATGGGATTCAACCCCTACAATTGAGAGTTGGTAGAATGAAACAGTACAATCACGACAGTAGATTAATAACAAGTTATTGTACATATTGATTAAAAATATTTGCGAAGACATTTTGATACGAAGAACATGAATGGAATCCAAATTTGAGCTGTGATGTTGCAATCGGACCTATGAAAAAAGAAACTTAAAGCTTATTTTACACTACTCTAGATTTCTTATTAAAATTTTTGAACTAAATTTCAAGTGTCTAAACCTACATACTAAAATAATCAGAAAGAAAATCTTCTGAAATGATATAAAATTTCAGAATTATTTTTTAAAAGTAGAAAAAAATCCATTTTTGGATCAAATTTAACATCTTTCAAAGCCTGGGAGCTAGTGTTAAAGAATCACCAAGAAAATTTCAATAAAAAATTGTGGCCTGATAAAATTATAAAAAATGGATCAATTTGCTAAAATACTTTAGTAGAATATTTCCTTGAAAAAGCTGTTCAGGTCAGACTTTCAGAAACCAACAAAATTTTCAAAATTACAGACATAACAAAATAATCCATAATGATAATATCCAAAATAATATTGTTGAAAATTATAAAATTTCAGTGGAAAAATCCACTGAAATTTTATTTTTTGAAAGTATTTGACATGCTTTGGGAGCAAAAACCTATAAAAATTATAATACTTGAAATAATCAAAACAGATAATTTTTAACAAACACGAATTCATATTTTTCACAAAAAACAAAAACATTTCTTCTGGACTTGACATGTTTCAAGTCCTGGGAATAAGAAGTTTTGATGTAGTCTTAACTCATTTAAAAAAAATTTGAAAAAAGTCCCTGAACGCTTCATAACTATGCCATGTTATTTAAAAAACTTTGCAAAAATCTGTTACAGCCAAGAAAGTTTTACAAAAGAAAGCTGAAATTCTCAAAGTATTACAAATACACAGAAATTCAAAAAGAACCAAATTGCATTATTCCGAGAAAAAAAATTCTTAGGAATGTTAAGGCATGCCTGCTCCACTCAAATAATGCTTAAACAAGAAATAATATTTTTGAAATTTTAACTTGATCAACTGGCAATTTTTTGAGAAAAAGAAAAAGAAACAAAGCTTTTCGGACATTAGGAACAGTAAGCGCCTTTCATCTCGTCCTTCAAAATTCGTTTTTTTTTTTTTCATTAAAAAAACATGAGGGATGCTAGAAACGTTTCCGAGACTAATTATTCGTCTCTTAATCCACATTTTTGCCAAATAAATTTGGCATTAATAATGGACGATATTTTAAAAACGTCCTATAAAGGAAGATATTTTAAAATATGTCCTATAATGGAAGATATTTCAAAAAATGTCCTAGATTTTAAAAAAGCATCCTTTTAAAATAATATTTAAAAATGAAAAGCACCTAAAAGCGTCCTTTTAAAAAAGCATTTTGCTTAAAATTCCAATTTTTTTTTTTTAAATAATAGATAAATCTTTGAACTCATTTCTTGTTATTTTATGAATAAGGATATACATAAAACTACTGTTTAATTTATTTCTATATCATTTTAGCAGACAGACCTGTCTGCTAAAATCCGGGTAAGGGGTGGGAGAAAAAAAAATGTCATAACAATGTAAGTTTTATATATGTATTATATTATGTTCATCAGCTGTATTATTAATAAAGCTTATAAACACCCTAGCCTATCCTGCTGGGTCCTGCAATGATATGTATTGACCACTACGTTTTACCAAAGCAAAACAAATTTGTGATAAAAACAACAATTTTCTTTACAAAAAGTAATAAATTAACTTACATGAGTTGAAATTTAGCAAGTGCAGTTATTAAAAGTTTTTTTGTGAACAGCACTTGTATAATAATAATAACTATTTTATACATCCACCAACAATAGTTTGCAGACATGCTCTTATTAAAAGTTAAGAGGATTTGATCTCATCATGTTTTTTTAATCAGATAATTTGAAACAGCTGTTCTATCTATAAAAGCAGCTCATGAAGTTTAAAAATAGTTTTTTAAATAAATCTTGACAATATTTTAAAAAAGAAACAATTTTTAATTAATTTGAGCATTTTTCGGACAATTTTAACTGGGTGGGGGTGGCGGGGGTAAAACAGGAAAATACATTAAAATCAATACGAGATTATATATTCAAGTTATTTATTAAAATTTTTTTCTAATCGCAGGCTTGTTTTCCTGCATTTTCCATTTATGACGTTGTTTACTTTCACATTGTGGAAATCTTCAGGAAATTTCCGTTTTGTCTCTTTCAAAATTACTTTCATTCGGTTGGAAGATATTGCTTCTTTTACAGAAATTTTGCCTTTCTGTTTTGTGGTACCAGTGCTGTGGCGCGACTGATGTGACTCCTCTTCAGTAAACTTTGTGCCCATTTCTTTTTTATGCATTTTATACATGAATTTACTAACTTTGATTTTCTTTTTTTTACATTGACGTCGTTATCGAATCTCCTTTGTCAAAATTTTCCATAGAATCGTTGAAATTTAACGTAGAATTTCCTTCAATGACGCTTGTCACCATCAAAAATTCCCCTTAATATATAAAAAAAACTCTTGAATTTCATCAGACAGTTTGATTGGCTTGATTGGGGAGATTCAAGTTTTTCTGAGCTAGTGGTAGAGAATGTTTTACAATGCCTTTTACTTAGTAAACTCAAAATCTCCTTTTGGGTTTTCATTATTTAGTTTACGTCTGTTTTTATTTTCGAAATGTCTGCCGTGATAACAGTGAAGTCATCTTTTAACATTGTTTTATTTTTAAGTGCCGTTTGAAAATAACAGTAAAAATTTTAAAATATTTTAACAATAAAAAAAGCACCACTGACCAATTTACAAAAACAAACACATAAAAAAGAAAGAGCTAGTTTTAATTACAGCGAAATAATTAATGTAAAAAATTTGCACTTTGATTTTTTGAATCTCGTAGTAAACAAAAATTGATTTTATCCAGCAATCCTCTGGAATTTCTGGAACAGCCAAATTACTTCATCACATTTGATTTTATAATATATATACTATACTGGATTACACCATTTCCAACATTAAAACGTTGCTGAAGGAAGTTGCTATCACTACCTTTTCACTGATAACCCCATAATTCATCGTTTTAACAAATTTCACTCTAATAGCGATAATATTGTTTACATTTTCTCGAACACCTTTCAATGTTTATTTGCATGTTTAATATAATGATCCTTAACAAGGTGTGTGTTACTGACCAAGTAATTTTACCAGAATAATATGTTTGATTTAGCTTAATTATTTTTAAGCTTCATAAAGCAACACAAATGATTCCTAGTATAATAACTGATTTTAAATCTATTTCATTATTAAGAACCAGTATTTTTTTTAGATTGCATGATTTCTACTTTTATTAAAATATTGTATGGAGTTTTTTGATTGTATGTCTTTCAATAAATATCTTTCCAGGAAGCATTATATTTTTTGAAGGATGTTCCCAATTAAGTATTTTAAATTTTTCTGATTGAATTTTAAAAAGATATTATGAAAGATTATTTTGAATGAACTTTTGCATTTTATAGGAAAAACAAACATTTTCCAAGAACGAATGCTCCTGAATGCTAACTGAAAATTACAAAAGTTAATAAGAAAAGTAAACACTGCTAAAAACTGCTTTGTAAATGAGCAAATAAAACGTTTTAAAATATTTTTTAAGGCCGTAAAGTCTAATTAAAAATATTAAAATTTCTTAATTGCTTCACTTCGGATATATGCAGGTTACTAAAATTTTATCCCTTGCTAAATTCACTTCGTTATCTTTATCTAATTTAACCAGCCGTAGCATAGCCTGCGACATCATAAGCTGCAACCACTCTATTATTTTTTACTGTTATAATAATTCCATTGTCCTTAAAAATTAGGATTTCTTTTATTTTCTTAGAAAAGCCCATTGTCATACCATGTTAATGCATAATAAGCAGTACTTAAAGGTTAATATGGTAAATATAAGAAAATTCTTTACTCTTGAGTTTCTTAGTTTTTAATGTGATAATACAATAGAATTTAAACATAAAAATAAAATTTTAAAAAACAATTAGGTGATCCGCAGAAAAGTAAAAAAGTGATAAAAAGGCGGGTTGATTTTTTTTTTTAAACCTTTTGTCGTATGAGATTGGCTTTTTTATTTCGCTTACATGAGTCTTTATTATCTGTTTTAAAAACTAAGATTTAGGACAAAATAATTATAAGCTAAAAATTTATATCCAATTAACTAAATCTTTGGTAAATTATGGTACATCTATGGTATGAAACACCAAAAATATTTGTTTTTAAAAACTATCATATAATCTTAGTACAGATACCAAATTTCAAAGCAATTTCATTTTTGGTGGAGAAATCACCGCCAACGGTTTAATATATGGTATTCTGAAATAACTGTAACACTTACACCGGTAAGCACATTCAAATATTTAAAATTGGAGATTTTTTAACGAAAAATCATTAGGGAATTTTGAGTTTACTAAATAAAAGGCAAATTAAAGTGTTCTCCACCGCTAACTCAGTAAAACTGGAGAGCAAAAATTTGAAACTCTTTTTTCTCCCCAATCAAGCCAACCAAACTTTTTAATTTGTCCCATGAAACTCAAGATTTTTTTGTAAATTACCGCGACTTTTCAAATATTTATTATGCATTAAAATTATAGGCTGATTATCAACCAGATTGGTTGAAAATTTGTTAGAATTTTTGACAAGCCGTATCTCATATTTTTTATAATCTATTATATTTCAACATAATATAAATAAACTATATGTAGCTCATTAATTTTTTGAAGATTTACTATACATTAAATTATATGCTGGTAAGAGATAAGAGATATAATAATAAAGTAAATTACTCTCCATTAAATTATACTCTAATAAGAGTTAAGAGATATAATATTAATTTAAACGCCCTGGGAGCTTCAAAGAGGAAAAAAAGATGCACCCTGATTTTCATTACACATTTTGTCAAGTTAACGTGGTTCAGGTATTATCAGTATTGCAATGGAAAACAACAATGTGTAATGGCTGGTTGAAAATTTACTAGAAATTTTGAAAAGCTGAGCTTCATAGTTTTTATAATCTATATTTCAACATGTTTTAATCTTTTATATTTCAATACAATATAGAAAAAAAAAAATTCTTACAAATAAAAATCATTTTTGTTAACAAACTATAGCAATTTTTTGAATATTTACTATGCATTAAAATTATACGCAACTAAGTTGAATTTTTTCTACAATTTTTGACTAGCTGAGTTTCATATCTTTTCATAATCTATTATATTCAAGGGAACGTCATTTATTTAAAAAAAAAAAAAAAACCTAGAACAAAAGATAATTGCGTTATCTAATACTTTTAGGCATTCTTCAAGATCAGACATCCGCAGTACCTTACCATCAATATCGTCAGGGAGAATCACTATAGCAAGCCATTTTCTTAGTTGTGACCAGCATCTCTCAATTGGGTTGAACCTGAAATGGCCTGGAGCATAACACTGAATTACAAACACATCTAGATTTAAAATTTCCCATAACATGCCAAATGAAAGAAAATTTTTTATGCCATTTACAGAAAACAAAGTCAATGAGAATGTTTGCATGCAAAGGTACTTTCTATTACTCTTGAAGGGAAAAGATTGATCATTAGCGGACCAGACCTTGGCCAAAAAACTTTTTCCCTACCAATCTTGTCGGCCGTTATGTGCATATCAGATAAATTCAATGATTTATTTGACAAAGTTCTTCACAGCTTTTCTAACGGAGAAGGATGATTATTTAGGTCTGAAAAACTTTCGCTTTTACGCAATTTATTTTTAAGTATTTGACAACCTGATGGAACAAGTTTGAAATTTGAATGTGGAAAGTCATGGTCATAAAAATTTGGGGACTCACTGACCAAGTGAAATTTCCGGATTTGGCATTTTCTGTTAATGGCTGGTATGCCAACATCGATTTTATTTTTGTTGTCTACAGACATACACAATGTTGTTTTCCGGTGCAAAACTGATAATTCCTGAACCAGGTCAACTTGACAACATGTGTAAATAAAATCTGGGTGCGTCCATTTTTCTTTACTATTCCTCTTTGGAGGTACCCGGGCATTGACTTTATTTTTATATCTCTTACCTGCAATAGTTTCTTGTCTAGGAGATTTCATTAGTCTATGTATGACATAAACTTTACAATTAATGCTTAATTTAGAATTTAGATATTTTGTGATTTCACCTAGTGTTGCACCAATCATATACATTTTATCATTTCTTTGACGAAAATATCGCTAACGTGATTGGTGAATCGCGAGAGGAGACGAGAAAATAAATGCCATATTTTTTAGAGACGAGAGAAAAATATCGTTAACATAAATATAAAATATTATTGAAAAAAAAACAACAATTTTCTTTTTAAAAAAATAATTCCTGTTACCAAGTGATAAATTTTAATGTTTTTACTCTAAAATCCTGTTACATCGTTGTTTATGTTTTTCTTAAATATTTAACTCGCCTAAAAGCTTGTTAAATATTTTCAAAAACATAAAAACTCAAAAAAGATCTGCCATATTTTTCTTGTATGCTGGCGATAACTAGTACACATTAATACCGTATTTCTGAATTGTTCCAATAGAATCAGTCATACACTTGCAAAAAGCTTTTTTTATATTAGGAAGGTTTTCTTTAATCAACAAGGCTTTAATATTTTAGAACCATTTGTTCCAATTGAATTTTAGAAAGGATTTAAAAATTATTGAATTATTTTTAGTCTATTATTTATTATATCTAATAAAAATAATGGAGAATTTAAAAATATTAACTAAAGAAATAGATTTTATATCTTATAATGTTTTTGATGGAAATGTTTTTGAACTTTGTGAATTCCTTGGTGTGGGGCTTATAACTGGGATTTCACGTCAATCTAGCAAAATAAAAAGAAGAAAAATTTTTTGAATTAGAAGTAAAATGTCAATTTCATTAAAATTGAATTATTTTGCTCCATTATCAAGTTTGGAAAATAGTTTTTTCTTTTTTTCTTAGTGTTTGTTTAACAGGAACGAAAGTTTAAGCAAGTCATTTTTTTATAATTTTAAAATGGAGCTGTTACTTTACAAGAAGATGAACGTATAGTCGAAATACACAACTTTCCTTAGCTCCATGACAAATGGGATGTAGTGAAAAATGGATGCAAACTTAGAAGAAACAGGTTTTCTTCTAAAAACTTTCCCTCTATTATTACGAGAGAGATTTTTGTCTTTGTGTATATATATGTTTATCTGCTTCAAATAAACAGGAGGGTTTAAATTTTGTTGCGTGGTGACGTGTATAAAATAAAATTAATTGTGCTGAAAAAGATTATATTAAAATAGTAACGCGCTTAAACCACAATTGGGCACCAAGCTTTAAGAATTTACAGATTTTTAGATTTATCGAAAATTTTTAATTAAGTCGTGTAAATTTATTTTATAAAAGAAACTTAGAATATTGAATTATTTTCAATACTATCATGGCAGACGGTCTCGTGCACCAGCTCAACATTTAATTGGTCAGAACGACGGCTACCTGACAAAACCCTCGAAAATTAGATTTAAAGATAATCTGTAAATATGTATGCTCAAAAATACGCGAAACAATAAAAAAAAAAACTATAATAAAAAAAAACTGATAAAATTAGTTTTTCGAGCGCTCGTAATCGTACTTATAGGTCAGAATAAAAAAGGAGGAATGGGTCTAAATTTTCGTACATGAAAGGTAAACATGTATGCCATGCATGCCAACCATCTTGGTGTGTTAGGGAAAAAAAGCTAGTTGTTGTCAAAGACACAATATCCTATTGCGGTTTTGAACTTCTGAGAGCCATTGGACATAATATCAGATACAAGATTTAGTTTAACATTTTCAACATGCTGTACATAGCTATATGTTGAGTTATGTTACAAGATTACCTATAATAATGACTCTTTATTTAATTATCCGATTAAGATTAATTTTTTCTAGTATTAAATAAAAACAGATTTTGAGTCAATTTATATCTAAAATAAAACTTAATTATACTATTACGATATTTTATCTCAGAAGCCATGTACTTAATTGTAACAATAGAATCTTGTGTGCGTGTACGTCTAGATCTAGAATTTTCCTTTTAATCTTTATAAAAAATAGTATATTTTGAGAGCCTAGCCATGATTAGACTAGATAATAGCCATAACTTATTACATGCCGGAACCAGAAGAAAAGTAGATTTCTACTCAATAACATTAACATTATAGTATTCATTATGCCAGTGGATTATTTATGTGACACACTAAATTAAGTACAATGACTGTGCGTATATGTATTCCTTCATGTATAGCTTGTTAATAAAAAGTTTTGACATAGTAACATTTGTAAAATATATGCGCAAGACTAGAGTCTGCATGATCTTTTGTTTCAAACTTTCATCGCCTATTACCTGTTAAGGCTGGTACAGTTATTTTGTATATTTGTATATCTCTCTTGAATTAAATCCACTAAGAAATTACCTTTCCAGCTTTGTCTTGATCTGCAAATTTCAATTCTTTTAAGATTTAACGAGCTTTTAGCTTCTAATTAGATTTTATATACAAAATAAGTCAGTCCAGTCTTTATACTTATATATTTTAAAATAATAGTATATACGAACAGTAGAAAAATTCCCATGGGGGTAAATGAAAAAAAAAAGGTTTTGCACTTGAACCTTGTTTCTTCAAAAATTGCAGACTTTCTCATTATATTTACAAGTAAAAAAAAAATCTTCATATACTAATTACGCTTATACACAACCAATCCATTAGTTACTTATTACAAGACTGAAAAAAGCACTACAATTTTCAAAATGCCAAAAAAAAAAGAAGTTATGAAATAACAATTTTTTTTGCCAAATTTTGCATTCATTAAAACTCCATACCATAACGTGAACCGATAAATTGGTCATAAACGCAAGTTTGCTTACCTTTTTCAGAAGAAACTCAGTACATTTCACTATAAAAAGTCCAGGTAAAATTAAAGAATAAAAAAAAAAAAATGAATTTTGAGTTAAAATTTTACTCAGATTAAAGTTAAATATTTTTTGGCAAGCAGAAGGATAAAAAATAGTCTGGGTCCACATATGTGGAAAAAAGTTTTCTAATCATAAAACACTTTAGGGATTAAGAACCATTTAAGAATTGGTCCCTTTATCTAAAAATGGAGCCCTATCGATATTTCGATAATTCGACACATCGTTATTATGACATTGATACTCCCACACTATATATAATTTATATACATATATATATTTTTTATAGAATCTTGAGAATTCAATTAGCATGAAAAATTTTGTAGTAATATTATTTGTGAGTTATTATTAATTTTCATCAACACTAATTTACATTTTTTATTGATTTTATTGTAGTTTTTATTTTAGTTAATAAGCATTATTCAGTTTATTGAAAAAACATCTGTGAAGCAATTTCATTTATCTTTTCTTGTGGCAACTTCAATATCTGACATAAAATAAGAGCGGTGAGAAAGTACTGTATCTCTCTTTCCTTTTCTATGTATTAGTCTAGACAACTATCTCAGGCATCATTACATTCTTCTTCAGTTTGAAAAGTACAGTGCAGTTTTAAAACTATAACAATAACAAAAAATTTTAAAATAGCCATATTTCAGTATAGGATATTTTTATAGCCATTTTTTTCTCAAGAATAAACTGGTGATAAAAAAGGTGACATGGTTAATATTTTGTTATTTATTTACACTTTCTGGGTTTCGTTTATTGTAAAGATTGTCGATAATCATACTGATTATACTGAAAATACTGGCTGAATATCTGATATAAAATGTGCATAAAAAAAACCGGCACCACCAAATCAGCTATTTTATGTCTAAAAATAAACACTTCACAACAAACTTCTTCAATAAACCCAAAAATAGGTCTACATGTTGCAACTCTTTTTTTAATCACCAGAAAAAATTTATTTAAAATTAAATTACATTGTTATTATAGCAATCGTCATGAATGATTTTATCGTTGCTTAAAGGAAATTTTTATTTTCATTTTTTTCCAATGAAATTTACGTTGCTGGTTTATTTTGGTTTGAATTGATTGGTTGAACTATTATTCGCAACTATTTGAAGCAAAGAATAACTTAATTTATTCAAAATGTTTGTTAAAATGTTTCTTGTGTTTTTATAAACAGTCTCTGCATTTTAAAGTACCTAACGTTTATTTTTTTGATAAATAACATGTCTTATAATCTATATCTTAGTTAATAACAAATTATTGGTACTTATTTTAACCAAATTACGGGTTTCAAAAAATGGAAAAAAATAATAAATTTTCAGCAAAAACAAAGCATAGATTTTTGATATTAACATGTTAACATCTTAATGATTTTAATTTTTAGACTCTTAAGAGAGCCCAAAAAAAAAAAGAATTTTCAGCAGAAATACATTAAAACATTCTTTGTTGTTTAACAAAAATTTTGGAAAAATTAAAATGAAATTATGCCTAAAATCCCAATATTAGTGCAAACTTATTAAGTCTTAAAATAAGTAGTTATGGACAAAAAAACACATAAAGGGCAAGACTTAAAGACAAGACATAAAAGAGATCCTCAACATATATGCTTGGGATTAAAAAAAGATCACTGTTTTGTATTTACGAAAGCCTAACTAAAGGCAATAATTCAGAATAGATTAATGAACAGATGTTGATAAAACGATGTTGCGTCCAAACTAATAGAAAGGCAAGGAAAGTTTTCTTCTGGATTCTCTTAAGCATAATTACTGAGGATCAAAACGTTCATCCCATTGTAAAAATGCCATCATTGCATGTAAATTTACTTTTAACAAAATCTAATGTGTGCAAAAAACTACTGACCTCGTCAACTTCATCATATAAATTGTAACATCCAGCAATTAAATAACCATTCCACCAAACCATTCCACCAGTGCAAGTTATGTTCTTTTCCTGTATGAATATTATCATTGTTTTTTTAGATATCACTAACATCTGTTTTGGATGACTTAACTAGTACATTTGTTACCACATCAACTTAAGTAAAAATTTAAAACACTGGGCCTAACCGAAAGTGAAAAAAAACACCTAATATTCAAATCACAAATGTAAATACATGACGGTATTAAAGTAAGTCTTTTTTCTGAAAAAATTTCAATGAAGAATGTCATTATTCTAATTAAAAAGCTTTTAATATTCAGGTTGTTTCAAACATATCTGCATGATGTAAGCATTTTTGCCATGTTTTACTTCCTTACGAATCCTATCCTTTAAATTTTTATTCTGCAATTATAGTGCTGGGAAAAATGCAGAGTTGCATTAAACAGCAAACCTAATCTAACTATTGGATAAATGTCACTATGCAGCATATAAGTTTTTGTTTGAAAAAATGTCATAAAGTAAAACAAAAAATAAGAAATTTTCCTGAAATTGACAAAACGTATCTTAGAAAAAAAAACCCACTGCCCAATCCAGTTACAAGGAAAGAATTTTTGCACCTAACAACTATAGTTTAAAGTAATGTCAAGCATATCATAAAATTTAGAAAATATTCATGACTTTATAGAGAAATTCTTTAAAACATCAAAAAAAAAAAAAAAAAAAAAAAACAGAAAGACAATGCAAATGGGCCAGCAAAAAACAAAAATGAAAAGACAAATATTTTCAAAAGAAGTAATCACCAGGAAAAACTAATGAACTAAACTTTATTTTTCCAATGCTTAACATTTAACTTAATAAAAATAAATTAATAGAACCAATAAGCAGGTCATAAGAAAAACCAGGGTTGGTAAATTTTGCCAAATTTTTGAGAAAATCAGAATTATCAAGAAAATGGAGACATATTTTTTTCACTCTTAATATTTAAAAATATAAAATTTAGTGAAACGAAATATGATTAAGTTTTTGTATTGTGTAATTAAAATTTTTCTGTGTTAGTCTAGCATAGAAAATTTTTAACTTCGCATAGATTTCCAAAATGAAGTTTGTACATATTGACAATAAAAAGGATTTTGGTAAATGTTATCAAAAATCTCATCTATTCTTTTCTTCTTTTTTTTTTCAAATATGGGTAAGCGCTACTGATAACATAACAATTTTGCTGCAGTTATATATCTGTACCACGGGAAGATATTTCATTTTCTTATTAAACTTATAAAAGCTGAAATACCCTAAATCATTTTTTTTTTTTTGAAATCACATAATTTGTCAGCCTTTATAATTTCTTTGGTAGTACTGACTGATGATGATAATAAACCTGTATATAGCAGTTTGTTTTGGTTGCCATTAAATTGGTGCTGGTCACAGATAAGCCACAGGAATCCATTTCATGGCCTGATTTCATATTTTTGATGGATGCTGGATGCTTTAAATTTCATAGGGATATATCTAATATTAACAGTGAAATCACAAGTAACAAATGAAATTGAGCAGATTTAACTAACTTATAACCTACCTGAGTTTCATTTCCAAACATTTTCCATTTTCTTCTTGCAAGTGAAAAATGTGTATAACCATGAACACCCGCAACAGCAATAAATTGTGATGAGTTGTCAATAACTGCAAACTATAACAGCAAAATTACGATTAATATAATATCATATAAATATTATATGCTTTCCAGAACATTAAAACACAATTTCACAAAAAAAAACACCATCACTCCATTTTGAATCTAGGCCTGGGAACAACAGTATTTAGAAAATGGCCATAAAATTTTAAAAAGCTCTAAAAATTGTAAAAGAAATGATTTTGACAAAAACTTCAGAGTATCTTTTCGGAGCCATATTTGGCACATTCAGTCTCAGTACCAATATTATATATATTTTTTTTCTAATTTTTCGAAGATCTACGATAATCAATTTACTACCCTTATGATGACGAAAATATAGTGAAAAGATGTTACAGACAAACAAATAGACATGAGTGAACTCAATTCAGAGTATGAAAATAATTTCAAGGGTATTAACCTCACTTTGTTTGAATTAATGGCTTAATGTGTAGCTCTTTACCTCTTTTTATGTCACTTGTCACATTCTGGGAATATTTTTTTTTCAAAAACCAGTAAATTAAGATTAGACTGCTAAGTCACAAGTTTATTGAAAATTAATAATGGGCTCACAACAGTAGTGCCGCCAGAACTTCATCATAAATTGTCAGGAAATAGCTATCAAAACCAAAGCCATTGGGGGAGGTTATGACTATACCCCAAGACTTGCTGATTTTACCACATAAAATTTACACCTACCTATCATAAGACTATATTGGCTTAGTCCAAAAAGACAAATTGTTAGTTTACAGGCCAAACTTCCCCTCTAAACCATAGGCAACATTACCCAATCCCAAAGCAACATGGAAAAAGACAGCAGATGTGAGAAAATATGAATTTCCTCAAAACAGGTCAAATCTTAAAAAAGTAAATTCCCAGGCTTAAAACTGTACAATAACTTTTAATTATTGAATTGTTATTTCAATTTTGCAAGGCATATAAAATAGCGTAATAAAGTAAATATTAACACCTTTGCAGATAAAAAGTTAAACAAAAAAGTATGTTACCCTAATAGGAGAATTTGTTGCAAGATATTGTTGCGGTAATTGAAATGTTTGCCAATGTTTATTACTAAAATGCATGCTGGGAGAGTTTACAGAACTACGAGATTCAGATATAGCACCTGAGTTTGTTTGCAGCATGGCATCACCAAGATTCAAATAAACAAAATCTTTTCCTTGTAAAAACAAGTGCTGTCTGTTTGACTAAAATAAACAAATGGAATTATTTATATAAAATTTTTTCTCAATATTGAAGCCATGTGTGAGACTAATCATCCACTCAGCTAAAACTAATTATAGTAGCTTTGCAGGAGTAAGAGGTGTTTGCTAATAAAATAAAATTTGCTTCTAAAAATGATTATTTTTCAAACACAAAAATTCATTAACCAACAGCCATAATTAATGGAAAAAAAAATAGGTAAGTAAAAAATCACATTTTGAGATAAGATATTTATTTTGGCAACGTTTATGGGAGACAAGATACTCTCCAGTAATTTAATTAATATTTTCACAAATTAAATTTTAGAATTTATGTAGACTTTTGTATTCGATTTCAGTTTCTTTAGAATCAGTAAAGATGTCTTTAACTCTAAAAAACAAGTTCTCTCCCGAAACGTTGCCAAAATAAATATTTAATCTTATGACGTGATTTTTTACTCTCCTAAATGATTGACCGAGATGAAAAATTTAAATAATAGTTTTCTATTTATACAAAACAAACACACTGATTTGTTTCAAAATAAAGTAAAAAAAAAAAATGAAACAAACAAGAATTTAATTAGAGCTGAAAAGCGAGAAAATTGAATAAAGTAAATGACGAAAAAAAATGTTTTTTTTTTTTTTTTTAACTAAAACAGGTGACTATTTGAGTCAACAGATACTTTCTAAAGTCTTTTAACTTCACACAAAGTTTCAAAAATAACTGTATAGATTTGAAAAAACTTCAAAAGACTAAAGATTCCGGAAATTTGGTCAAAAAGTGTTATCATCAAAAACATATAAATATTATATTTCTCAAAACTAGAAAAAAATTTCTGGTTCAATAAAAGAAAAGAAAAGCTACTCAATATCTCTAAGTTATATCCATTTGAATACCAGAACTTACTGAAAAATCAGAAGATTCTTTTAAACATTTTCAAGTATATAAAAAATAGCTCCCAAAATGAAAAATCGATGAGTTTTTGCACCTGTATAAAGTTTTCCGGAGTTCTGAGCCCATAATAAATTTTTTTTTCACCTTTGAGCTTAACATTTAGACAGACAATCACTTGATTCCCATTGGCACATACTTCACCTTTTTTTTCAGTTTGGAAGACTGAAAATAAACCAAAATTTTAGGTAAAATCAGACAAAAAATTTCATTCCAAACTCAAATTACACCAACACGATTTTTGTGATAGGAAAGTACATATTCTGAATTCTTTACACAAATAAAAAAATCAATACGTGCAGAAGATTTTTAATTGCGATTTTCGGATAAATTAAGCCACTTCACATTACAGAATAAAAAAAATCCTCTTTTGCCTAGAAACTCATCACAATTTGAATGAGAACTAGTTTTATGATATGCTGCTTCACAGGTAATGAATTATTATGCCCAAGTAAGTGTAATTAAATTAAATTCACCTAACCATCAATTCAAATATTTTTGGGTACTTTTTCATACACCTGATTTTGATACTCAAGAAACCGATGTAGGCTTGATAATATCAACAAAATAATTTGTGACATTCTATATCCAATAAACTTTCAATAAATACAAGGATTTTTATCTTCAAATATGCAGATAAAGCACAGTCAACTTTTACCTTTTTTATAGCTTATTAACCCTTTGCAGGCCATATGCAAAATTCTAATATAAGCTATAGAACACCCATTTTCAAGAAAAAACGAACCTTTCTTTACGCTATTGGCCATTTTTTAGTATTTTTTGGCTTTTCTCAAAAAGTTAAGCGTAACTTTTTGAGGGCATATTCAAGTCCAGTACCAAAAAATGGCTAAACAAATTCACAGGACTTTGTTGGCTTGCCGGGAGTCCAATAAATAATGTTCATTTGAGCTGAAAAGTGAGTAAGTTTAATAATCAAGTAAACGGTGTTTACCCGAGCTGAAAAGTTATTAAAGGATTTACTGCATGCTTTACCAATAATGATCACAAAAATGTGTAGTAAAGATGATATAAATGTTAAATCAAAAGATAAGGAAGGGATCGCCTATAGTAAACGTCTTGCAAAATGGACAAAATTTGCCACAAAAAAGTGGTAGATATTCGTCTTTAAAAGTGTCCTCAAAAAACGCCATGTAAAAAATTTAAGAGAAGAATTTACAATTGACATTTAGAAAACGGCTTATATAAAACAATAAGACGTTACAATATGTTTTCAAAACAAAATTTGATAACAAAAACGCTTTTTTTAAATAAAACACTTTTTGTAAACAAGACGCTTTTTGTAAACAAGACGCCTTTTGTAAACAAGAAACAAAACAAAACCATTTATGACCTATCACATTTTAAAGAAACGTCCAAAACATGAAAATTTGACCTGCTTCATAAATACACATACGGTTTTCATAAAAGATTTATAAGAGTTATTAAAATCAACTTTCAAATTGTGACTGCCCAAACTACTATATGAATTGCCGTTAAATAAAGTGTTTTTCTAAGCAATAGAAACCATTATATAAGGGTTAAATTAACGCCATAAATAACTATATAAATCATGCAAACAACAAACATTAAACCAGATGTTATTAAAGTTAAATAACAGTGTGATTTCAAAAACTTAACATTAAAAAATCTTCGTTTTAATGGCGATAATAATGAAAACATCAATAAAGCAATGATTAAATAGCCGTTCTGGATAAAGGAAACAAATAAGTTATAACAGGAGATATAACAGAAATATGATTATAAAGAAATGGTGAATTTATCATAAAAATAACGCAACTTGAATGTCAAAATATGGTGAAAATAACTGTCAAAATAATGATGAAAAAAATGGTGAAAATAACTGTCAAAATATCAGCTATAAAATTAAAGAAATTCTAATCTCATAAATATCAGCACTTTTATTCAATTCTTATATAAAAGAAACAAAAATTTTTTTTTTTTTTTCCCTATCGATTTATTTCGTTAAAGTTTCTTAAGATCAAAGACTAAATTAAAAAGCCTTGTGTTTTGTTTTGATTAATAATATATAGAGCATGATTTCTGGCTTCTGCTGAACTTTTGCTGAAATCATTATATATTTGGACATTAACTGAAATAGTTCTTAAATTGCATAATTCATGCATGTGACCTATTATCATTCAGTGACGAGAAAAATGTACCAATTGAAAAAGATTTTTTGTGATCTACCTTTGACAATTGATGTTAGATAAAGCTATCAGATACACAGCTATCAGATAGCCTTTTCAAAATGTATTTCTCAAAATGTGATTTTATCAGTGAATATGAGAAACTAAGAAAACGATATTTGTGCTACGATGGAAATATACATGAAGATAGCTTGTTAAACCCAAGCGAAGCTGATTCGGATACTGATTTTGTGTATTTGTCTAGCAAGCAAGATTTTAGTAAAAACCATGATATAAAAGAGGAAACAGAAAAGTTTGTTCAAAATGACGACGAAGTTGAAACAAAAAAATATTTTGAATTAATGGAAGTTATGTGCAAGAATGGATTTATTTATTTTATTTATTATTATTTATTTTTTAAACTTCGTAATCAAGCGTTTGAACTCGAAAAAACCAATTAGATACTGCAGTGATTTCCTGCCTATGAATGGGAATTTATAAAAAATTTGGAGCATCTAATTCAGCATGTAGAACAAATAATTACGGGAGCTTCGTCTTTAATTGGGTTAGAATATGTTTGCAAACGTTTTTATTTATCCATACTATAACTCGAACGCCACAAAAAAGACAAAAATTTCCTAACTGGAATCCTTGATTTTATTTTTAATAATTTATGATATAAACATTGTTTAAAATTATGTTTTGAGTAAAATGATGATACAGTTGTGAAAAGTTGTGAGTTGTGAAAATAATGTTACAATAACTTTTTGATGAAAATATTGATAAAATTAATGTATAATAAGAAGAAAATAAGAGGAAAATAATGATGCAAATCTTCTTTAAAATAATTTCAGAAAAAATGTTTTGAGCATAACGTCAAAAATATTAAGTTGAGAAAATAATGCTTGGAAAACAAAATTAGAAATAATGTTTTGATACAAAAATATTTACAAATAATGTTTTAAGGAAAATAACGTTAGAAATAATTCTAAGCGATAAGTTAAGCAATAAGTTCAATGTAAAGCAATAAAATTCACAGGCTGGGTGTATCAAACAATATATTCAAAAAGATATTGTTATTAACCATGATATAAATCATAGATATATTATTTATCAAAATTAATTATTTAATTAATTTAATTATTAATTATCAAAAAATTAAACGCCAGGTAATTTAAATTGAAATTAAAAATTTAAAACGCAAAAAAGTTATTATTCACTTCAAATTGTTGCTAATAATAGCAATTGTTGGAAAATTTTTGTTCTAGTTTTTTTTAGGCAATATTTTTTTAAGTACTATGAATCCAGTTTGTGCAATAAAGAAAAAAAAATCAATTTTGAGTAATCAATAATACTGTTTTTTTTTTTTTTTTTTTTTGGTAAAAAAAGCTATTCAAAGTCGCATAAGAAGTTTGTCTTTTCCGACATTAGTTTTTACACTATGCATTTTCAATTCATAATGAAGCATTTTAAAATGTCTTAAATCAAATTAAAATTTCATTGACCAAACAAGAGTGATTTAAGAAATCATAATGAAATCTATTTGCTTTGAATTTTTATATAAAGGAACCATTTCTTAAATGGTTCTTAATCCCTAAAGAAGTTTTTTAGGACTATAAAAATTTTTTTTTCTACACGTGTGCAATAAACAAGTGGACACAGACTATTTTTTATTCTTTTGCTTGCCAAAAAATAGGAGTTAATTTTGAATTATACCTATTTCATTCTAGCCTGAGTAAAATTTGAACTCAAGATTCATTTTTATTCTTCAATCTTGACTTTTATAGGGAAATGTATTGAGTTTCTTCTGAAAAAGTTAAGAAGGCCTCCCGTGGTGCCTTTTTTGTAAAAACTTGTGACGTTAAAGTGGCTGGAGAATAGTGATTTAAGGCCAAACACATATTTGGACCGGAACTGTGTGAATTTTTTTGAATTACAAATTTTGCTATTTTGTGTATCAAAACTTATTTACTTGAAGAAATAAAATAAACTAAATAAAACTTCTATTTGCCATTTTCCATTTGCAAAAATTTTTTTTTGAAACTTCTATGTAATAAACTAATGCTAGATTGCAAACTGAATAAAAAAAATTTATTACTTCAATTTTTATATTTGCTTTTCAAATTTTTACAAGCCATAAAGGCTAGGGGTTAAAAAATAGGTGAACGAGCGTACAACATATTCTTGTAATCGTTTTTTGGTTTTCTTTGCAGAGTACAACACGTTATTTTTCAAGCTATAATTTTAGTATTAAAAAAGTTTTACTTTTTTAAGTTTTCTACATCTTGTCCACATAAAAAAGAAACTACATTTTATTAATAAGTTTAGTTTTAAAACAGTTTGAAGGTTAACAGACATTTCCTCATTAGGTTATAAAAAGTAATAGCATGATTGTGACTTTTTGATCTTATAAATACACCCTGTGAACAGGTATACAGGACAAAACCCCCCAAACAAAAACCACCCAAACAAAAAACTAACGTAAAAAAACTTTAGGAACAAAAACGAAGACAAAAACCCCAAATAAAGCATTTTTTCAGGGAAAAGAATTTCCATAAAATGTGTGCAATTTAAAATACAAAGATAAAGTCTACAGTATGCAAATCTTTTTTTAGGAGACTAATTCTTTTTTTAACCTGCTTTTTAAAACATTCACTAAAGGAAGCAAATTTACATCATTACAGTATTCCACAGAAAACATGCACTTAAAGAAAAGAAAGCTTGGCGTGTTGTCTACAAAATGTCTATAAAAATGTTTCACTCAAAAAAACTAACAAAAACATCTCATTCCTTTAAAGTCTACCAGAGTCTTTTACATTCTTTCTTGGAAACTTATTGTAACATTGTTGCATCAAAATTATCAGAGATAAGGATTAATGGGAGATAAAAATTATGAATCAAAGGCTCTTGCAGACTATATAGCCTCGCACATATATTTTTCAAATGTTACTATTACTATTTTAAAATCTTTATACAGGATGTAAAACGATGATGTGCAGGATGACAAAACTTATTACTAGCAAGTTTTTGTACTTATTTTAATGTGTCACTAAAAACAATCCACTGGTGGAATGCATACTATAGCCTTAACGTATTTTGTAGAAATCTACTTTCTGGTTTGCACATGCAACAAGTTATGGCTATTACCTAGTCAAAATTTTGTTTTAGTTATAAATTCACTCAAAAGATGCTTTATTTCATACTAGAAAAAGTAATATTAATTATTAATATTATGAGTTAAACTCAACATTAAAATAAATATTTTATCGGATATTATGTCCAATGTCTCTCAAAAACTGTACTTGTCCTATTATACCAATTTGAAGACTGGTGCATAATGTCTTTAACCTTTTCTGCAAGTCTTCAGTTTTTTTGTGTACTCTTTTTTCAAAGGAATTCCAACTTCACTGTTTTGTAAAGAAAGGGCTGCCACCATGCAATCGTTCTTTAATCCTTCGATACGCGCAAATATTGCTGGATTTCTGTGACCAAACAGTGTGTTAAACGAGTTATTCCACGCTTCGCACAGATTTTTGGTCCTAGCACCATCTGCTAAGATTGTAATTATGTACATTACAAATCGTTGGCAAGAATAATGGCAGAATATTTCTTAGAACCACATTTTCTCTCGCTCATGCCATTCTCCTGAAAATATTAGAAACAAATGTTCTATCAAAATACTCAACAAGAGGCTCAAAACCAACAGGGTGTTGTTAGTGAAAAACTGCATTCCTTCAGGTATTCGATCAAGAGGTAGAAAGCACCATTTCACAAAGCAATCTTTTTTCGTCATTGACCATATATTGTTGAGACAGTCCAAGCTCTTGAATTTTACGCCAACTGCTTTGATACAAATGAAAAATACAACCTTTAATATCAACAATATGTGCTCCAAAAAAGCCATGAATTGTGTTCATTGCTGATTTTTCAAAGTCTATCATAATCGTAGTTGGATCCAGCACAAGTCCTAAAGTTCTACATTTATCAGAAATTATCCGAAACAGTTTCATGTAACCTTTCTCATTCTTTAATGACATAACTGCATACACAATGGAAACAGCAGATTCGTCAATCTACACACGAATTATATACAACTGTTGAAAAAGTGTCGGTGCAACTTTAAAAGTCTCATCCATGAACCACATGCTTTTATAATAGATAAATGTCTAAGAGAATTTTCATGTCCAAAAACAATGATTTGGTTACTGTTGTTATTATTGTCAAGAATCAAAAACGATTCCCGGCAACGTCAAGGGCCCAAACACCTAGAAGACTTAAATCAGCTAGACTTCCAGGGTTATCAGGACGATCTTGAGCCATGTACCGAATAAAATTGCGTTTAGCTGACTGTGGGTTTCCAAATGCAGCTCTTTCCTCTCTTCACCAGCAAGATTGTTACACAGAGTTTGAAGCATGGAACCACCAACTGCAGCCATCTGTATAAGGTCCGTCTTGATTTTTTGTTTATATTCGGCTACCTTTACTTCTACAGCAGTTCCTACATGATTGTGTTCCGTTTGAGATAAAATTGTCTCTGGATTGTCCATATCTACTTGTAAAAGCCCTTTTGCATCTAAATGAGTTTCTTTTAGAGCATCCCCAACAAGGTTTATTGATTGTCGCTTTGGTAGTGTATATGTACCAGTCATGGTCAAGATAAAGCTTCCTTCCACCTTTACTGTTTGTAAGCTAATTCATTTTTTCACTTTTCTTTTTTACTCTTAAACGTCTTATCTCATAAATATGTTGATGAATAATGTGCTTGAAATGGTAGAAAAAATCTAGTGATCAAAATTGTAAAAGGGGGTTGCGTTGTGTAATTTTTCTGCATTTCTTTGGGGTTTCCGTCTAGTAATTTTCTATAACAAGAGCATCTTCTGCTTTATGGGATTTTATAGATTCTTTCTCGAAAAATTCCTAATATAAAAGTACGATTCCATGATCGTTGATTCAGATTGTATCAGCCAGGTGCATGCATTGTTCTGTAAAAAATCTTTATAGTAAACAATTCGTGCACGAGATTGATCTATCGATTGACGATCGTGGAAAAGTGCTTTAATCTAAACCCGCTCTTCGTTTTTTATTCTGAACTAGAAGTACAACTATGAGCACTCAAAAAAGTAGCTTTATCATTATTTTCTTTGTTTCATGTATTTTTATCTCGACTTTACATATTATCATTAAATCTAATTTTGGGGGCTTTGTCTTGGGGGTATTTGTCAGGTAGCCCTGTGAATAACCTTGCAAAAACTACGCTTACATTTTTAAAAACAAAGACGATAACTGCAAAATGAATAAACAGTTTATTTTGCCCACGTTTTACTTTGTTTCTATGAAGTTTACTTCAATTTAACTTAATTATTCAAAAACTAAACCTGTCAAAACCACAAAAATTACAATATATAATTACTTAAATTTTATATACTTTGTTATTTGATGTATAATTTACTGGCTCTCATTCAATGTATATTGCATGGTCCTGGTGTATCTAGAGCTCCCATTCAAGCTTATGATAAAGAAAATCATTGGTCTCTTGGTTGGATCGAACACCCACATACTGGTGTCAGAAACCAAAGTCTTAACCAAATAACCATTCTCTCTACTTTTTAATCAAAATTTTAAAATAAAATAAACTCATAAAAAAAAAAAAAAAACAATTTGAGAATAAAAAGATTTAACGTGATATAGTGATTTTTAAACATTTGATTCTCAGAAAGCATGCAATTAAAACGTAGATGGGATGTTGTTACTAATAGAAATTTAAAATGTAATGTTAGTTTGATAGCAACTATTTTTATTATATTTTTATATAGTTAATCTTTTAAGTAGGTTTTAACACCTGGATTGTAATTATATAAACATACTTGTGTTGTTTTTAGATAAATTTCTTACTATTAATACACAGGCCTTGTAAAAAGACGAAGGAAAAAATATTATTCTATTAAACCTGTGAAACTTTAAATATATCTATATTTAATAATTAGTTTATGCTGCAGGTTTATTTTAAATTTTATTATAGTTTTATTGTTTTTCTTTCTATCACCTATACTTTAATTTAAAACTACTGCTCATTTCTCGGAGGTATGATTTGTTTACACAAGGCAGAAGAAGTGGGCTTGAAAACAGCTTAATAAGATGAAAATCAAAGTGATACGAGCGTCTAAATAATCATTTAATGACCAAAATTATTCTTGTAATTTCATCGCTAAAATAAATTAGTACTTATGAAGAATTTTGATTAGCATATCCAGGAAAATTTATGGTTGAAGTTTTGGAACTCTTCCTTTTATTTTCCTGTTAAAAACCCTGTAATTTTTAATAAATCACCGAATAAGTACTGAATCTTTCTGAGAAATATTTCCATTAACTAATATGAAGTTCAAAGTGAAAATTTTAAATAGATTACATTTTCAAAAATTTTTATAAAAATTTTAAAAAGTCGCAGATAATTTTTTGTTGAAATTTAATTTTGCATTCCAAAATTTTTGAATGTTAACTTTATTGCTTTTTTGCTTTTGGAATTGCTTGCTATTTTTTTTCTGAGAAATAATTTGAGCAAACATAATTTTGCACATTTTATCGAAATCCATGCAGACTGCAAAATTTACTTCGCACAGACATCATTTTCTCAAGCGTATTTTTAAGAGGAAAATCATGCATCACTCCCAAATTTCCATCATGAGAATCAGTGCTTATATCATTTTTGAGGATATGTCACCAAAGAATGTGACAAAAATTTTTTGTTCTAGAATCATCTGAAAAATTTCAAATTGGAAAAAAAAGGGCTAAATCAAGGCATATCTTTTTTTTTGAGAAAAAAAAAAAAAAAACCATTCTCTGAAATCAAACGACATTTTGCAAACGACGTATTTACATAATATAAAAAATATATATCCCGTTATACAATTCTGTAATGTCTAGACAGAAATGAATTAGTTTTTTCTAAGAAACTAGTACTGGTTTAACCTATAGTTAACCTATAGAAACTCTGTGAACCTGTAGAAACTTCTCAAACCAGTTAACTTATGAAAAACAAATAACAAATGAACACAACCAAGTGCTGGGCAGCTGTTTACAAGTCACTAAGCACATTTATACATGTTATGTAAACTCAGTCATTTGGCTCTTTAAGGGGCCTCTTTAAAACCTGGCTTCACCCACTTCAAAACTTCTCATTGACTGAGAAACTGGGTAACTGGAGGTTTCGCTCAATAATGTTTTCCTCCGTCAGGTTTTGCTCCGACTATCATATTTTTTGTAAGTAAAAAATCAAAACAATAAAAATTTTCAAGCATTTTTAAATGTTATAATTTGTAATTATTTCTCTTCTTGTATTTCCTTCTACAAATGTTTATCAAATAGGTTTAAAATAAGATTTTAAAGCTATTTGACGTTTACTAAATTCATTGTCTTTGAATGTTTTCGATCAATTACAAACCATGACTGTTACAAATTTGTTTTTTTATGAAAATTGATGGCTTACAGGCGCAGTCATATCGTTCAACAAGAAGTTGGAAAAAATGAGATTACTGTATGAAAATAGAACAGATGATTACATGGAAATAAAAAATGTTGCTGATATAGAAATAATACATAACTTTACATAATGTAAATTCTTCAGTTTATTATACTATAAGTTTTTGGTTTCCCTGATTTTTAAGAAACTGTTAAAAGAAACTTTGACTGCTGAAATGCCAAATTGCCAATATCTTAAGAAACTTGTAAGTACAGGGCCATACCAGAAGTTCTTAGAAAAAAATAAGTGTGCACTATTGTTTTGAAGCACAGTCCCAAAATTATTTAAAAACTTTGAAATATCACAATAATAAAATTTTTAAACATCTTTTATATTATATATATATTTTACATATTCAAACCTAATCTTTTGTTGAATTTATATTTTTGCCAAATCTGACCCTGAATTTTAGTGATGGGTTATAATCCGTATAAGAAGTAATAATTGCTTCAAAAATCCTTAGGGTTTCTAAATCCTTT
>JAUZNK010007645.1:0-25024 GCA_035046665.1 Euphysa ruthae
TATATATATTGAAAGTGCCATAAAAAATTTTTATTCCTTTTCCTTCGAGAAAATGAAATATCATTTATCTCAACAGAAAAACTTTATCAAACTTAACAGCTATGGCCCTAATGACTTACATCAGTAAAATAATAATAATAATAAATAATAATTATAAACTGACAACCTCAAAGTAAAGCAAAGGAAATGAGCACAAAAAAATAAAACACTCTTGTATTTTTTAGCAGTTTTGAGGTTATAATGCTAAAATATTATGTTTAAAAGATTTATCACTTCCAATTGCCTCATTGTAAATTAGTTTAATAATGTCCAATCCTAAGTTTTAATAAGGTGATAACCTGCCAAATAGTATCTCCTTTAAGTTATTTTGAAGCATATTTATCTCAACAAAGACTTTCTGGTAATAATATCAACTTATTTTGTCTATAATAAATTTTAATAGACTTGATTCAATAACAGTCTAACATTGTTACAAAATATAATTTTAAATCTTAGGAGACTGTATGAACATTTCAATTTATGAAAAAACTATTTTTTTTACAAGAAAAACCAAACAAACTCAAATAGTAGACTGCCCTATGGGTAAAAACAATTAGTCCGTTTTGCTTTAAATTTAATCTGACTTGGTAACATGTATTAAGTAATGAAATTTTTATTATTTTACCTCGTTATTATTGCTTTGCTGTTGTTGATACCATGGAGTTTCTTGATGGTGAGCATATGTAGAATAGTTTTCAGTGACATTTGTAGGTTCTCCAGCAGGCAATGGAATGTCGGTCTTCAAAACTTTAGATGAGGTTTCTGATGATTCACTATAAATAAAAATATTTTCATTATCACTATTTTTGTATTTTCAGCTTATGACTTATGCTGATTGGTAGCATCCAATGGGCTATTAAAAAAAAAAAAAAAAAAAAAAAAAATTTCATTGACTATAGAACTCCACGACTTTCTTTAATCAGACATAACATAATGACATACTTTTTTAATTTAACTTTAAGTAAAACTCCACAACAGGAAACAAAAGGCCCAGTACCAAAAAAGAGTTTTTCAACAAGTTATGGGATCAAAAGCTCTAACTTCATGTAAAAAATTTCAAAAAAAATAATGAACAAGTTTTGAGAAGATTTCTAAAACGTTACTCTGTCAAAAAAATGACCATATATAGGTATAAAACTGAAAAGAAGAGTTTTCGACAGGTGATGATATGGGTTAAAAAAAGGCCTAAATCTAATCTTATGCAAAATTTAGTTTATATGAATGTCTCTTAAATACAAAAATTTTTTGGAATAATGCATCGAAATGTTTAAAAGTACACATCAAACTTTCTTGAAGTCTTTATTACCCAAAAATGATATAGCATTTACTCAAAAAGGACTGAACACTCATCAAAAAAGACAGACCATACAAATTTTTGACTTAGAATAGGTTTGTTTAAATGAATTAATATGCCAAGTGATGTAAATTAATTATAATTTTTTCTTTATTTTTTTCTATTTTTTAAAGAATACACTTTGCTAAACCATATTATGTCACAAAACATGATATTCTAAGGAAATATTCTCAAATAAATAGATAATGATAACTGAAACATTTTCATAACACCTGAAATCAACCTCAAAAGTTTTCATTGCTTTTTTCATTTTGTAGCAAATATTTAGATTTGCTACAAAATGCACTTATCTTCAGTAGGCGCTGTTTTTATTTGGAATTTTACAACATGATAATCAAGGTTTCACGAATAATTCTAGCATTGCTTTATGTTTTCCTGCTGTAAATCACTAGTTTATCACATGCATTTCTCAATAATTTCTCAGATAATTGCCAGAAAATACAAGACATAGTCACATAGAATTCCTGGTGGAAACCAAATTTCAAGTTAAGGTACACTATGAGCAAACATTCATAAAGGAATTAAATTTCTAAAAGTAAAAAAACTTTTGTTTTGAGGAATTGGAAACAACTTTTTTCAAAAAAATGATCCATTTTGGACCTGGGCCTACCTAAGCAGAATTTTGTGCAGGTGGAATTAAATTTTTAACATATAAACTAATTTTTAAAATTAAATTAAAGTTAAATAAATATGAATAAATATCTGGAAAAATAAATATGAATAAATATCTCGAAAAGTAATATTATCTAACACCAAGCAAAAATAAATAATCAACAGTTTATTTAGACAGGTGAATTCCTTCATTGTTCCATTAATTTCCTGCATAATTTGACAATATTGATTTCAAAAAAAGTTTATAAAAGGTTTCTTTTAGTCTAAAATGACCATATTTGAGCAATTTTGAATAATGTAAAACAACTCTTTTTTTCTAAAACCTTCGCTTATTCGATGCCTAACTTTATGCTAAATTTCAGAAAAAAGCAATTAATATAATTCGAAAATTTTTTTTTTACAGACTTGTAAATGCTATTTTATAGAATCCACTTTGTAAAAAATCATTTTATTTCTATTTTTTTATCCTGTCACGGAAAGAGATAAACAGAAAGTCTGTTTTCCAACACACATCCTCACAGCCTCCTATATTCTCAACCAAAAGCACTCACTGTTGAGCAAACTGAGCATGCCATTTAACTTGTGTGTTTTTTTTTATTGTTTCTTATAAAAATTTTTATTGAAAAGTTGTCACTAAAATTTGTACTGATAAAAAAAGTTTACCTAGATTTTCTTGCTCTTTTCATAGACTCTCGTTTACCTTTGTCCTTTTTATATTCTTCTTCGACTCGTAGTATTGTAGTAATGTCGTCGTCAAAATCTTGGAAGAATTCTACTTTCCTTTGATCAAACATTTCCTGAAAATTGACCCCAATGTGCATATCTTTTGCAACGCAATCAAAGAGTTTAATGATATGCTCTTTGTCGATATCTCCATGATTCATTTCAAGGTCTAACAGCTGTAAATAGAGTCGTTTATGATTCTAGAAGAAAAAAATTTAGAAATTTTACAAAAAATCATAAATGCCATAAATCTTCCAATAAACTTTCCCTTTTTTTAATGCTTCAATCTCTGTTGTTGCAAAAGTCATATCCATGAGAGACTATTACCCTTTGTTATATTTCATTAATTTTATTTCTGATATTTATGTTATAGCAGGAACATTTGAGAAAATCTGGAACTAGCCAATTATTTCTTTTCAATTCTAGAAATCATGCCAAAAAGCAAATAAAAATCAATTCAACAGATACGGAGAAAAATCTCAATTTCTTAGTTTACCCAAAAAATCTGACTAAGAAGATCATTTTTATAAATTTGGCACCTCATTTACCACCTCCAACCGTCCATGATACTCACAAAAATTAAGAAAATATAAGAGGATTTTGAGAAAAACTAGTTTCTAAGAATCAGAATCGTTTCTTTATTTTTACCACTCTTCAAAATATTTGGCTCGTTAAACTTCAACTTTAAAATTAGAAAAACTAAAGAACAGATGTAGGAAAAATTGGACAAAAGGACCACAATAAACTTTTAGGACCATCCTACGTGTGTCTCAAAGCTAAAAATTTGGTTAATATGTGAAAATTTGCAAAAAAAAAAAAAAAATATATATATATATCATGGAATTATACTTTTGCAAACAAGTCAGAAAATGCACTTTAGCATACATAGAAATTCATAAATATATATTTGAAATGAACAGCAATAAAATCGGTCAGTGTTGTATAACATTTTTTATCTAGATGGTTGGGTAAGTATTTTTTAACATTCTGATTTTAATTAATTTGTGGCTTCACAAAATTAAACATGCAATACTTCTTCTCTTTATAGAATAAAAAACGACTCACAAAAAAAGCTGCTTATATAAATATTTTAGCTTAAGAGAATTTTCATGACTCAAATTTTTGATTTTTATCACAAATTTATTCTAGACGATTTCCTGAAAAAAATTATTATCAGTGGGATAGGGGGAGCATATTTTTCATCACCATCATGCTCTTTCTTGAAAGACAAAATTTAACTATTAGTCAAAGGAGGCTCAAAAATATAGCTTGTGCACCTTCTCAATAGAAATCAAGGGTCAATTATCAGTTAGCACAAATAATTATCTTTCTAATGCAAGGTCAATGCTTTTCTTATGTTTAGGTCAGCGGACTTGGCGAAACAACACCATGTTTTTTGAAACCACATACAGTGGTACTACTTGGCAAGTTTAATGAATTATATTTCTTTAATTTAATTTGATTCTAGGGTGATGGCTAATTTTACGTCAATGAACACCACCCATATGATTTTACTATCCTAATGAATCATCACAAAGGACAGAGTCAAAATCTTAAAACAAGTTTTTGGAATATTTCCAATTGAGATAACTAAAAAAGGAGTGCATACTTGTTAGAGAAATTCTTGTTTTAGATAGTCTTTTATGTGAGGCAAACATTTGAAAATGGTTGGAGATAAATATAATATTAACCAGATTTTTCTTTTGAAAAAAATAAGCTATAGAGAGTATTTTTGTAGTTTTACCAATCCTTGAAATTGTTGACAAACATCAGTTGAGGACAGGCACAAATGATATGTTAACCAGGATGATCTGCTATTATACCAAGTAGCATTACTGGCATGTAATGTAAAATTATTTAATTAAGTTAATATTTTGTTGTCAATACTTTCTTACTTTCTGTAGCTATTCATTTAATACACATAAAGAGAGTAATTGATCTAATAAATTAAACGTGAAAATAAAAAATGGTGACACCATGCACACAATTTAACAAAAATGTTTGACCTGCACAAGCGCTGACATTATGGCTAATCATCCACACAAAACTGTTTTAATAAAATTAGCAGTAAGCTGCAAAGGTAGTTAAACCTAAAAACTCATGCAAAATTATAAACAGAAATTAGTTTTGATAAAAACAAATCTTACTCACGTATATTATTTACCCTTTCACTAACACGCATTTCTACTTAAATAATTAGGACACAAAAATGCTTTTTTAGACTATAAAAAAAAAAATGCATTAACTACAAATATATTGCATGTTTTTAGTTAAAGCTTGTCTTTTTTAAGTCTTTTTTAAGTCTTTTTTAAGTATATATTTAAATACATTCGTTTTTTCAAAACCATAACTTTTTGTTTGTCATTTGGCCTAAAATGTCTATAAAAAAAAATTTGATTGAGACAGCTTTCGTGATCATCAATCTTGATACAGAGGAATGTACTAAGGAAAATGCTCATTTGCTTCATGTTGGCATTAATGCACATATTCCCTCTTGAAAGTATCAAGTGAGGCCACATGGTTTTTTCCAGAAATTTTGGCTGCAATTGCTCATCGCAACCATTATGTTCATATTCTTTGTTGCACAAGTCAGACAAGTCTTTTTACCATAGCCCACAATGACAGTAAAATAATCATTTAGGAGGCTAAACCCTCTAACCAAAACCAAGTCTATGAACACCAGGCCACTCAATCTATTGGATCACAAGACTTCTGGCGCATCTATAACATCGCTCTCGATGATTCTGGACACATATTATCTGACTTTCCACCTAGGACTGATACTAACTTGACTCATCTAAACATAACAACTAAAATGGTTGAAAATGTTATCACTACTTTTGACCCTTCTAAACCTACTGGCCTGGATGAAATTCCTGTATTCAAGCTACAAATCTACAATCTTTCAAAAGCCCTTGACACAGTCAATCATGATATTTTTTTGTCAAAAATGCAGCGTTATAGTAAACAGGAATAATCCTTGAATGGGTCAAAAACTACCTCAAAAACAGGAAGCAGTTTGTAAAACTAAATATACTGGGGCTTTAGATAGATATCATTGATCAGAATTTAAGTTGGAGCAACCATATCAGAATATTAGAAACAAAGTTATCTAGGATGATAGCGATCTTTTATGGGGAACTACATATAAGTTATAAGTCCAACTTATTAAATTTTCTAAGACTTCAAAAAATGTCGAGTATTAAATTTTAAAAGAAAATTTGAAAGTTCTAAGTTATTGATGCTAGAAATGAAGGTTTTAAATGTCTATCAATCCAACCTCTATCAAATTCTAATATTTATGCGTCGTTTTAAATCTTGACTTTTGAAATTTTGATTATCTATTCCAAAAACCTACTAAACCAAGTATAGGACTGAGATCTAAAAGTTACTAACAACTTCAAACTTCCGTTTATCAAATCAAAGCTATGAGAGTCCGCTATAAGTTATAGAGGAAAGACTTTCCAGATAAAAAATTAAGAGAAAACCAATGTAGTCTTTCAACATATAAGTATAATTTAAACAATTATAACTTAATTTATAAGTAGTAGTATCATAATTTTTTTTTTTTCGAAGAAGTATTAAGTGTTAACTTCATGATGTCTTTTTTTATTTATTGTTAGCACTTCTAATATTTAAATTTTAAAATAGGGAGTCTATGAAACGATCGTTTGAATTTACTTCAAACATATATCGTCTTTGACTTCCTGTCAAGATGTATTTTGTATTTACATATATAGGTACATATATAAGTATTTTGTACATATTGTCACATAAATATTTTCCACATGTAAAATCTTATAGTCTTGAAAAATAAAAATAAATTTAAATAAAAATAAAAATAAGTCCTCTTCATAATTCTCTCCGATTCTCTGCAGGTTGTTTAAGATTGTATCACTGAACCCTGTGTTCCCTCTTGCTGGAAGTTGGCATCTGTTGACCCATTATTCAAAAATTCTGGAGAGCGATCTGATCCTCATAATTATTGCCCTATCAGTTTCTTTTATTCATAAGTAAGGTCTATGAATCATTAATTAACTCCTGTTTTACTCATCATCTGTGCATTCGACAAGATGTGGCATGCTGGGCTTTTCCATAAGATGAAGTTATATGGTATCTCTGGTAAAGTTTTGAATATAAGCCTAATGTTCTCAAATAACTTTTCTTGGAATTCTTACATTGAATCCATTGCAAAAGGTTGGATCTCTATTCCGGGTCCAGCACTTTCATCTACCCGAGAGTATACTTCATATCTATAAGGCTACCATTCGACCATGTATTGCCAGGAGCCTCTGCTGTATGTCTACAACTTCTTCACCGATTCAGAAACGTATACTTAACCTTGTTGGTCCAGATCTTGGTTTGAATCTTCAATGACTTTCCCATCCCAGAAATATGGTCTCATTGTCACTGTTCTATAAGTATTTCCATGGTCACTGTTATAATGATTTGAAAGAATTAACACTTTCACTTAAGATTTTCTCAAGAGCCACAAGGCTTTCATCTGCTATTCATCTTTAGCAGCAAAGTTCCCTAAATTTCACAAAAATAAAAATGAAGTTTCTTCCTATGCACTGCTTGTGGAACTCTCTGCCTTCTGATTGCGTTCCTGTGGATTATGATCTTCAATCCTTTAAGTCTATGTCAATCAATATCGTTCTCATTTTGTGTAAGACCTGCTTTACCTTTATCTCTTGATTTAGATTTCTTTCTAGTAGTGGCTTTTAGCCTTTCAGAAAGCAACTGATTTAAAAAATAAAAAATTATATAAACAATAACAAAAAATAGATTCTGACAGAATTCACCTATCAGACATATTTTCAATTAAAATATATATGACAAGAAAAACACTTGAGACAAATTGCATAATATAGCTAAAGGTGGTGTCCTCTGTCTACTAACATCACCATGCTCCCATAGAAGCTTTTGTACCAGTCCAAGACCCCATTCCAATGGCCCACATGGCCATTCAGCTTTGAAAGCAAAAATTTGTTCCGCAGTCCAATAAGTAGAGAAATATCCATCTCTGCATATAATCCCTCTACATTTAGGGATAAATTTATGTTTCAGTTGTCCTGCAAGTATGTTTGGGAGGTAAACTTAGCTGTTCCTCTTTATCTGATGAACTCAAAAATTAGCTTTCACTAATTTTGTTACTAGATGTTATTTGACATCTTTTTCACCCACAAAAGATAGAACGTTATTGGATTCTTATAGAATGTTGAGATTAAAGCATGTAAATGAAATTCTTGTTGGGGTAATGGTCAAGGGAGGGAGGGTAAGGATTTGATTATCGGGTCTAAAGGAATTGATGATACCATAGATGACTGTAAACTAGTAGCAGCTTTTTGGGGGAAACTTTCAAAATTTTAAATTTACCTGGACGTATTAGAAGTAGAAGTCAATTTAACATGCAGTTTATTTTGACGATAACCAAAATTTAAGTTCTTATTTACTATTTATCATTGAAACAGCGTGTTTACATGGGAGAGAATATCCAATTGTTCAAATTACCTGCTGAGCAGGTAATAGGGGATAAATTCTGAATAAAAAAACAGGGAATTAAAGAATTATTAGATGTTTATAAATAAAATTAAAGATTGAGAGAAAAACAAACCATTTTTATTTTGAATAGGAGTTAATATAAAATTACTGTTATCTCTTTAATCAAATGGTTAGATGATCAATCTCTTCAGATTGAATTTATACTCATCTCCGCCCTTTTTTGCCTGAGTTATTTTTAGAGATTTTCAAAATAACCAATTGAGCCAAAAAAGTAATAAATAGCTCCAGATGTGTAAGTATTTACCCTAGACAAGTATATATTTTCTGAAAGCTTAATAAATTTGAGATCTTCAATAAAACAAATTTTTAAATTGGCAGGTAAGTAATGAGAAAAACTTAAAAAGGTTGCTTTACCAACACTTGAAGATTTTTATGTAGATAAATGGGGTGTTATTCAAGCGTGACATAAAGAAGGACTTATCCAGTTTTTAAATAACGATTAATTTAAAAAAAAATATATATCATTTTGATTTGTAGGACAAGAGGTAACAGAAAGTTTAACAAAAGCTCTCATACTCATACTTCAGTCTTGGTCCCCTCTTGCTATGATATCCATGTCTGTCAATATTTTTTTCCATTTTTGTTTTTTCATTATGGAATTGTTTTTTTTTTTTTTTTCAATTCCCAGCCCTTTTATAAGTGAGTACTTCTACAACATTATCTAAGATTTAGAACAGGAAAATTTGTGATCAATTCACCTCCTCGACTTCCAGATAACTTTCACTTCGATCGCCTGCTGAGACAAGATTAACGTCTTGGTAAGGCATAAATATACTCATTCCTAATTTTATTCAAGGTTGATAAAATTTCATCAGGCTATTTAGAGTTCTATTTTGGAGCAATATTTCTAAACAAACATGATATTAAAAAAAAATGTCCTCATGAAAAATGCAATAAATGTTACTCTTCAGTTGATGTTGTTACACCTGTTGATATAATATTTACAGAATCAAATAGCATCCTTACTGATCAAAATTAAAACCACAATGTGATATTTTAAAGCGCATATATGTGCACCCATGGCAGAATTGAGGGTTAATCAATAAATAGTCTGTTTTTTACCTTTCCTAGTTGCAAAGCATCCCAGAGAACGTTTCTAGCCTTTTCTTTGTTATTGCAGATCTAAACAAAAAAAATAAAACAGAGATAATTTCTATGTTGAAGCTATCTACTAGGTTTGTGAAATGTGAATTATGAGAAGCTCTAGAAATAAAGAAAGCTCAAACAGAAAAGATTTTAAAACTTTGATTAGAAATAACAAAAAAGTTCTTGATATCAAATCCTTACTGAATTACCTGAACTCAAGATAATATTATGAAATAATTTTTCAAAGTTTCGCATTTTAACTGTATCCCTGTAATGATTTTTAGTTTACTGATAAAGCTGATTGAAATATATTAATGAAAATCATTGTAAAAACTTAGTTAAAAATTTTTGCCATTTACATGTGTGTTAACCCCATTATTAAAAATTTGTAAAACAGGAAAATTAATAGTTTTAAAATAGTTTTAAAAGCAGCAACCATGCCAATATGTTTTTCGTGAGTTAAAATACTCTTGTTAGAGATAGTATATCCTTATGCAACTACAGATAACCTCAATGTGTCACTATGTCAATAAGTATTATTATCAATATATGAATTTTTTCCAAAAGAAATGTCCCTTATTAAATTTTAGTAAAATTTAATGTAAGATATTTTTATCAAATTTAGATTATATTTTTAAACAGACTCCTTCTAAATTAAAAAATACCCACTTTTCAAGTTGTAACAAAAAAAAAATTATAGTAAGACAACATTCTATTTAAAAAAATTCATATTTTTTAAATTTATAAAATATATTAAAATATTCTTACCTTTGCAAGAAATTTGGCAAATTTAACACTATGGTATATCTTAGTTTCAATTTTTTCTGTCCTACTAACGACATCTTCATAAATTTCTACAGCTTCGTCATATTTAGACATTCTTCTGGCTAAACCAACTCGACGCTGAGTCAGCAAAATTACACCAGGAAATTGTGTGTCAATGTTTTCAAGTATTTGGGCAGCTGATTCATAACAATTCTTTTTTTCTTCAAAAATTCCCCATCGTAGATGAAGTTTATATTTTCTAGGATGGTGAATGTTACAGGCACGAAAGAAGATAGCACGTGTAAGCGCTTCATCATGCTTTTCAGCATAATCAAGATACTAAAGAAACAAAATATCTCAATTAGCATCGCTTTGGACACACAGTATTTTTGGGGGTAACTTTGTAGTCAGATTCCTTACAATAAATATACATACATTTTTTATTGAAAATACATCAAGATAAAGTTTATAAAGCTTATACCTAAACTTCAGTTTTTTAAAGAAGTTATAATTTGTGACTATTCTTACAATTGTGAATTTTTACATTAATCGTACTTGCATTTCAATTTTTAATTTCTGTAAAGGTAAAAGTCCCACAGAAAAATATGAAAATCTAAAACAGTTACGTTTTTATGAGGCAAAGTCAATAATTCCTATCTTGAAGGCTTCAAAACCCAAGTGGCTAATGTAGCTAAAATTTAAAAAACAATAGTTTTTTATCAAATTTCAAAAAAAAAAACCAAATATTGATTTTTTATATAATTTTTTTTCTTTATAGCAATAGACATAACTTAGCAATACAATAGAAGGATGGATTTGCCTAACTAATCAGAATAAATCTTCTGCAGACTTTATCAAAATTTTTGATAAAATGTTGATCTTTGAGCACAATATCTGTTTTTATTACTTCTACTATTTTTTCTTCAAAAGTTACCAAAATGATCAGAAATATTATCTTGTTGAAACTAAACAAAATCAATGAATAAATTTTGTGAAAAAATTTTTTTTTAATTTCCATAGTTATTCTGGCTCAGAAAAACATGACTGAATGAAAAATAAAATAAACTTTTCGTAACAATCAAAGAATAAAAAAGAAAAAAAAAAAAAAAAATGAGCACAAATGATTTGATAAGACTTTATCTATCAGCTATGCCAGGAATCCAGAAAATGCCAGTTTTCAATGACATAATCTTTATGAAAAAATTAAATTGTAAAATTTTCTATGCAAAATTTTTATTATTAAAATCATAAACATATCAAAAAAATATATATTCCAAAAATAAACAAGATACTTACCTTTTGCCAGAACTCCTCATATAATGCACACGCTACCAAGCATCTTTCAAATAAAAATATGATACGTTTCTTCCCACCCAGCCGAAGCTCCAGATCTAGATAATCTGTCCAATTTGAAATTTGTGATTTTTCAAGTGGTTTTACATGAAAATATGGACGCTTAATCGATTCTTCATACTTTAAACGTTTTTTAATTTCAGCTGAAGTTTCCTGATATATACTCTCTCTTTCTGTAATAATTTTTCTTCTAACAAGAGAACTTTCTATAGGAACCTGGAAAATCAACAAAACAAACTTAACAGAATTTAACATATTTTAATTTATATTCATTTGCAAAAAATGTATATATATTTATACATATATATTAATATATTTCTTTTGCAAATAAATATATAATTATTATTCTAAAAAGAATTCTATGAAAATCCAAAAGTTTTGTTGAACTGTAACCTGTCTTTAAAAGGAGATTAGAGATAATCGGTTATGAATACTATCATTTGACACCCAGTTTTAAAATATAAATTTCAATGGTTAGAAGGTGATTTTGTTAAAATTTAATGTTTAGAATTTTGTTTATATTTATATTTATCAATTTTATTAATAGCATAATATTTTGTTTATTGACAAACAATTAATCTTTGAAATAATAAATTTGACACAAACATACAAATCTAAAAAACTTCAGATTTGTATTCTGAAAACTTTCGCATCTCCTTATTTTGTATCTTTAAACAAATTTCAGGCCTTTGCGATTAACAATTCTCAATCGCCAAAAAAGTTTAGCTGGGGGTCCAACCAGTATAGGGTTACCTGCCAGAAACATAAAATTAATTTTAGTTATTTTAGGCTCTAGTAAAAAATTATTCAGTAGGTACTTTATAAGGACTTGTTTCCTCTAGAGAAAATTATGTACCATATATAACTATTAAAAGAGAATTATTGTCTGTACTCAAAAATATAATTTTGTAGAGATGTGCAGAACATTCACTTGCATTGATATAATACATATAAAATGAGAAAATCAATACTAGATATTGCATACCGTATTTCCTCTAATAAGCGCCACTCTTTTATTACCACCGCCCTCCAATAAGGGACGCACATAAAAATGCGACGTTTATTGTAAAAAATAGAAAAAAAAAGAAAATTTTGGTCATATTCATTTGCTTCCTCTCTCGTATCTTTTTTACATATATGTTGATGTCCCCTTATATTGGTTTGAAAATCAATTCTGAATACTAATTCAAACTTCAGTGAAACTGCTCTAGCAATCTTTTTTTTATTGAGTATAAACAATTCAAGTTTAACACAACTTTTTAAGTTTATTCTTTTTAAGTTTATTCTTTTAATATTCTAAATTTTAAAAGTAAAATAGCTTAATTTTAAGTTAGTTTATTCTTGTAACATTCTAAATGCCAAAAGTAAAATAGAGCTTAATTTTTCATATTATACGTGTGAGACCATGAGCATGCTCTTGCTCGGTATCTTGTCACACGTGGCTTCGTTTTTTCATTGTGACATTGACGACACTGGTAGAGTAAACCTGATACAAGTTTTTTTCTATTGTTTTCATTTCAAAATAGGCATAAACATAACTACATAAATTTATTACAAAACATTCTCTTCACTAAAAATTGTTGTCAAGGAAAAGTAGTAACATGACATCGGGGAAAAATCAAAGGATTAAAATTAAGATTGTTTACCCTTGAATTTTAAAAAGCGTGTTGTTGAATATGCAAACAGCAATTCAAATCGAGGGACGGCGTTTCAAATTTTAAGATATAGCTGCAAAAAAATCTTAAGAAGGAGGTGGAAAACGAAAGAAGTTGGAAGGGACAGGAAGAAAATTACAAAGTATGACAAAATATGGATCTTGAAGTTGAAGTTTTAGAATGGATTCATGAACGCAAAGCTAGAATTCTTAGAGTTTCACGGAAACTAATTATGAGGAAAACTAAAGCCATCCACGATGATAGTACAGACAATTCAGCTGTAAGAGAAAGCTTTGTTGAAAGTCATGGATGGCTTGAAAAATTTATGAAAAGAAATGAAATTTCTTTGTGAAGAAGAACAACAATCACTTAGAAGGATCCAAGCTCGTTAATTGATAACCTGGTTATGTATGAGTTTCAGAATTTCAGACTTCAACAAAAACTCAAATACAAACCTAACTCCATCATTGCTATGGACGAGACTGCCACATGGTCGGATATGCTTTCTGAAACAACTGGTAATACAAAAGGAAAGAAAGGCATTCCTTTAAAATAACTGGTCATGAGAAAATGAGAGCTTTTGTCTGTTTGACTGCAAAAGCTGATGGGACACGTTTAAAACCTTTCATTGCCTTTGGTGGTGCTAAACGCAAATGCAAGGCTTATGCATGAATGCAAATTTAAAGAATTCAAATCAAAGTGCATAGTTGCATCATCACCAAGATTTTGTTTGTTCACTCAGTAACTGGAAGTTCGACAAACGTTTATTGGCGTAGAATTCTTTTAAGTGTCACATGATGCAGTCTAGTTGAGAGATGTTAAAAGGATATAACGTTGATTCTGTTATTGTTCCAGGTGGTGGTTGCACACCTTATATCCAAGCTCCGGATATTCTGACAGGCTCCTCACGGTGCAAAATATACCCTCTATATTCATTTAATTTCAAACAAAATTTTAAAATGCTGCTTTTAAATTTGAAACTACCATATTTGGACCCTGTGAACTAAAAAAAAAGTAAAGGCTCTAACAGGTGACTATTTGAGTCAATAAATACCCTTTATGGTCCTTTAATTTGTCATTTTCAACCAAACTTGACAGCTTTTAGGGTGCAAGCCTATGAATTTTTGATTAGTGGGTGTATGGAATAGTTTTGTGTCTTGGGTATCGGGACCAATAACAGTTTCAAAATGGTCTACATGCCCAACTAATAAAAATATTTCCAAATATAAATTTTCGGCTAGTAGGGTTAGAATATTCTCCTGTTAATATTCACACAACTCCAAAATTTCAGAAAACAAAAATAAATGAATTGCCAGATAATTTCAAACTTTCTTTTTAATAATATTTTGCATATTTTCAATGAAGATATGCATTTTCAAACATCTTTCAAAAATATAACTTGTTGGGATGTGGCCAAGCACAAAGATATCCAGCTTAAAACAGACAGCAGATAAATATTTCTTCTTTGTTTGATTTAAGTAAAAAATTAAAAAAATTAGAACCATCTTAAAGGAAAATAATTCATATGTTTTAATGGCAAGTTTTTGAAGTATAAATAGTAACTTAACCAACATTTTATTCAAAAAGAAATCTGAATCTAGTTAAGGAAGAAGTAAAGACATTACAGCAATAGTATTGACCATAGCATACTCTGTACGTAATCCATTTCACCAAATAATTGGGTAGTGGATAATTATATTCTTATTTCAGGTGAATTCCAGTAATAAAAAAAAAAAACAATTTAAGAGAATAACAATTTTAACATACTTCATCTTCAACTATCTCGCCATTCTCCAGTTTATCTAAAAAAAAAATGGAGTCTACATTGTTTTTACTTGCTAAACTAATAAACTCGTGCACAGTTCATCTCATGTCAAGAATTTAACTCACTTTAGGGTCACAGAACCTCCAAAAATATTTTTAAAATGGCAAATGTAAGCTCAAATTATTAGAAATACAATTTATAGACATTATTTTAGCAAAACTAGAACATTTTTAAAAAACGTTGTACATATCAAAAATTTTAACACGGGCAATAAGCCATGACAGTTGGATAACTATAATAATATTATATAAACCCACACAAAACTTTAGAGGAATCGGAACACTTTCTTTCGAAATATTTTGCATATAGTAATTTTTTAAAAAAGTTTTAAAATTCAAAAGAAAACTTTTTGGAATGTGATTTGTTTTTAGCATTTAAAAATCATAAATCATACAAGTAAGAACTGATAACCTGCCTACATACCACAAATCTGATCAGTTCATACATTCCTTTGTACAGATTGCACAGTATAGTATAGAAAAGTTCACTGCAAACTGTTTTACCATAAATAAATTGGAAATGAAAACACCATACTTAAATGATATTAGACTGAACTAACGTACCAAGTGTTATGAAAACAAAAGAACACTTTTCATTGATTTAAAACCATAGTTCTGTATTTCAATTTTAAAAAGATTAATTAGTTGAAGAACTTAACAAAAATTAATGGGCTTATTATCTTGTCTAGTATCTCCACAAAAATGCTTAATTAAAATTAGCAATTTCTTCGCAATTTTTGTTGTTCAATAACATGTCTCCAATTTGCAAAAAAAATATCCAACATTAAGTCACTCTGGAATTTTTTAACAACGGAAAACAAATATGGGTAGACAATCCATGTCGGCAATTGCCGATTGCAGAAGAGAATTCAAAGTGCTGCAGTAGTGTGAAACTTAATAGACAGACCTTGAGATAAATGTATTTATCAAATTCCTGATGCATCTACCTTAAGACCTAGACATCTCAGAAAAAAACTAATCGGAAATATAAAACTAACTATTTTACTTAATGATTATATTTCCATGAATTTGTGGTCTATCCATGATCTAAATATTATTTTTGATTTATTTAAAATGGTAAATATACAGTAGTAGAACACAAATTTCAGTTCATAAACTTTCTTGATACAAAAAAGTTTTATGGACGATATTTATCATGTAACAATCTCTTTATATAAAAAAATTGTTTCAAAAAAGTAAGAAAATTGATGCGAAAATGAGGCGATGGTTTAAATTAATCAATAATTAAACATTTTTTTTTTTCCATTATTTTTTTTTATAATTTTGTATTATCTTTTATCTTTTTTAAAGTTTGTCATATATCTGTTATTCAATTTCTTTCAGTGTTAGCACCTCTAAAAGAAAAAAAATCATATATCTGTTATTCACTTTCTTTCAGTGTTAGCACCTCTAAAAGAAAAAAATATTTAATTTAGATCATGCTTAATTAATGAAACCACCTGTTCGAAAAACGTGTTATTGTTTTGCTTTGGTTCTTACATAAACATTGTGACCAAATGTAGTTGCGACATTAATGGTAACAATTCACGGATGAGGTTAAACACGACACAAAATGGAATTAAGTAGCACATTCTTAGCAATTTCAAGCATCAAAGGAGTGTTAATTAAATAGCTTATAAAGCACCCCAAGACCTTTCAGCTGCAAAGTGGGACATCTAGTGAATAATTTTGGGTAATTATTGCCAGCCGATCAGACCCTAGAAAAAGTGTGAAGCATTTCCAACTTTGTTAGCTAAGTTCTTACAGCTACAAAGAAGGTTTATAGTGTCAAGAAAATTTTCTAAATCTGTTTTCACATAAGTGACTTAAAGATGTAAATATGTAAGAAACTTAAAATCTTTTGGACCATGTATATTAAAAATAGAAATAGGTACTGGACATCAAAATTAAAGAAATGAGCATTTCAATATAGAAATTGATGGTGAGTTGAATATATCAAGCCCTAACTAATTCCTTGTTTTTAAAAAAAAAGGTAGTTACAGTTACTGTTTATTTCTGTTACATTTGTCAGGTAATAAAATCAAATTAAAAGTATTTGTGGTAAGTTACCTTTGTAATGTATATTTCAGCTTTTGAAATTTTTCAAATAAACAAACTTGGTGTAAACTCCCAGATTCTTGAAGAATAAAAGAGAAGGTTCAGGCTGAATCACCATTTAAAGCAATAAAACTTTTACAATACAAGCTAAGCGAGCAACTAGATACAATTTTTTTTGCCATTTATTGGAAAAAAAACATGAAAATTTACAAGTTTTGTCGTATATGTTGTCTTTTAGAAATTTTGCAACATGATCGTTCCATGATGTAATATTTAACAAATTAATCTTTTCATCAAGAGATTCTAATAACGGTTCGTAGCAATGAAACAATACACCTTCTCTCATGCATTATATTTTACTTTAATAAATGCTTGAATATATTTTCATGTTTCAAGATGAGTAACTTTAATTTCTTTGTTGATTTGGCACGTTACAATATGTAAACTTTTGGTATATTGAGTTTATACTCTGAGTCAAAATCATCTTGTAGTTTCCGCATGGTAAACCTGTGTATAAGGATTATAGGGTATTGTTTTGACTATACAGTTATATATTTTACAGGCTATATTTTTTGACTAAATGCTCAGAAAAGTCTATTTCTTTTCTTGGATTGATTATCAGGACATTTGTGTATCATTTGATATCGAGCATTTAGATATAATCTTTTAATTGTTATTTGCAAATGAAGTCACAAATTTGTCTTTTTAAGTCATTTGAAATTTCATATTTTTAGCCACACGAAAAAGTCACAAAATAAAGAAATAAATTTTTTTTTTCATAACATAAAAGCCACTTTACGAACAAAAAAAAACAAGCTCTTAATTTTGTAATTCTGACAAGTAGTTTTGCTTCTATAAGTTTCATAGAGAAAAAGTAAAAATGAGGTAGTTTTATGCCCAGTGATATAGCTGTTTTTAGCTCAGTTAAGAAAGGGTTAAAGGATAGCATAAAGATACCAAGAATAATTGAACACGATAGAAAAGAGACATATATACAAATTTATTAACTACAAATGACTATAAGACAGCTAAGTTACTAAATTGTTTGAGTTTTTTTTTCCTGCAAAAAACATGTCTAATGTTTTAATAGACATACCAGATTTAACAATAGCAGGTGGGTCATTCACAGCCATACCAGGGGGTATTGCATCCATTTCTTGCATCACTTTATTGTACTCTTCCATAGGTAGAATATCAACTAGCTTGTGAGTGTATAAATGTTCTTTAAACCTCAAAAACAAAACAAGCGCTCGTAAATAATGGTCCTCCCTAGATAGGGAATAAGACCTGATTTTCATAACAAGTTTTTCAAAAATCTAACACGACTGGGTTTCTCGAAAAATGACTCAATCACTTAATGCAAAAAATTTTGAGTGGTTTTGGAGAAACTGAGCAGACAAACATAGCAAAAACGAATATCAATGAATTTGCAGAACTTGTTAGAAAAGCCCAATAAATTTTGGTTATTACAGGTAATATAATATTACATGCTCACTTTGAACTCTATTAAGGCTTTTTATTTGAAACAATAACTGGCCAGGTCATAATTGACCACATTCCATGATTGTTTACAACAATGCATAAATGTGACCACTCTTAAATTTTTCAACGTAATTCACTTATAAGTGCAGCTTTGAAATAAATTTTATTCTAAACCTACCGTTAGACATTTAATTTGTAAATTTCCCTCCTCTGCTTCATTTTCCTTAGTAAATTCCTTATTCATAGATCGATTTTCGTAATGAACACCCAGGTGCCTCGAAGGCAGTTAAAAGCGAAAATTGAGCAGGTAATTATTAATTCTGCTGTTCAAAATCAAACATTAAATTCTGCTGTTCAAAATCAACATACATTTCCTTGACTTAGTCATTTGACATAATGATTTTATTTTTTTTTTAGAAAATCAAAGAAACATCAAAATATGAAAACTTTATGAAATTCCTCCAAACAAATATGATTATAAAAATACCTTCTCAGCTTTAATTAAAAATTTTAATAAACCAATACAAAAATACTTCGTAAATACTTACTTTTGCCAATTTCTCATATATTGTTGTGTTGGTGTAGCAATTAACCTATCAAATAACTGTGTGACTCTTTTTAGATTTCCTAATGATTTTTCCCAACCAATGTATGCGTCCCACAATTTGTTTGACTTAAACTCCATCCCAGCTGCATCAATTGATCTGTCAAACAAACTAAAAATAGGTTGAAAAAGCTAATTAAACCCTGAGAAACTTTCTCGTCAATTTGGGAAATTGACGAGATTGGCCCTCAGAAAAAAAGCATTATTTATGGCAGCAAAAATTTACTGTGTTGCGCTATCATGCTCAAATTCTGTTTAAGCTATCATACTTCAATATTTTTATAAAGGTTCAGACAAAATTTTTTGATTTTAATACATTTAATTTTACCCGTTAAAATTCTACATAATTCAACCGAGTAAACAGCCAAGAAACAATTCATAAGATAAATTCTCTTGAAGCAGGTATTTAAAAATTATCTAAGTGGGTGCGTAGCAGTAATTGCAGAGTAAAAAAAAGCTTTAAATTCAATTTGCAAAACAAATTTGTTCAAAATCTTTAACAAAACTATAAGGCACTGTTTTACAAAAAACCAATAATATAACTTTAAAGTTGTATTGATCCAAATTAAAGCAAAATCTGTACTCAAACAATCAAATTCTATGGAAAAACATGCTTTCTGCTTCTTGTATTGGCAATATACATGTATCTTATTAATTTTTGTCTGCATTTTCCTTGCATAAATGTAACTTAACAAGTTTTTGCATTTCTATTTTGTCAACAAATTATTATATTTTCCAGTTGATTTCTAGAGTAATTTCACAGGTAAACTTCAGAAAATCTGTCAGTGAATTTTAATTTCTTCCAAGAATACCTTCAGCGTATTCTTTTATACATTTCCAAGCAATTTCCATATTTCCATATAATATATATTCCAATTCTAAATACAAGTTCAGTAGATTTCACATTTTTAAAACTTTAGGTCATTTTGAACATTTTTCAGTACTTTTCCAATACGTTACCAGCTTATTTTTAAGTATATAAATTTCACAAAATTTTTGGTTTCCCAAGTTTTTCAAGAATACTTTCAGCGTATTCTTTTATACATTTCCATGTAATTTACATATTTCCATATATTATATATTCCAATTCTAAATACAAGTTCAGTAGATTTCACATTTGTAAAACTTTAGGTCATTTTGAACATTTTTCAGTACTTTTCTAATACTTTACCAGCACATTTTTAAGTAAATAAATTTCACAGAATTTTTGGTTTTCCGCACATCTTCAGTTTATTTTCAGCACCATAACCAAAGAATTTTCTACTAGCATAAATTCCTTTTATTTCCAACACATTTCAATTACGTTTTTTTAAGTAATTATACATATATTTTTTTCAAGACATTTAAATAACATTTTTCTATAAATTTTCAGCTCATCTTTAAATAAATCTCCTTGCAAACACATCCAGCTTTAATAAATTATTAATTCATTTTCCAACATATTTTAACCGTCTTTCCATTAAACTACTCAAATAGGCAAATTCTCACTTGATTTTCAGTACATTTTCATTAAATTTCAGCAGTTTACTTCCACTTAATCTTGCCTGTATGTATCCATATATGTTAAGCACATCTTCTGTTCATTTTATGTACTTTTGGAATTCATTTTCATTATATTTCCAACTCATTTCATGAAATCAGTTTATTATAAGTTTATTATCCAAACATTTCAAAGTCATTTCCATTGAATTTTCATCAAATTTTCCAGCAAATTCCAGTAAATTCCAGTAAATTCCAGTAAGTCACAAACTTCAACTCATATCTTATCAATATTTATGATCTTAAAAGTTTAAACTGCTAATTAGAATCCAATGCATTGCTGATTTAGGTAGAGAAATATATGTTAGCTATAAAATGAAAATACTATAGTAACAAGAAAAAATTATTGAATTTATAAAATCAACAGAAGAACATATTAATCTAGGTTAAGTGTTTAAAGATAAATTTGGCGATAAAAAAAAGGACTTTATAGTGAGGAAACAATTTTTTTAGCTACCCAAAATTTCAGAACAATTATTTAAGAAAAATTTTCTCTCCTACAACATTTTTGTAACATGGTCAAAATGGACAAGCTATAAAAAAAATCATATTCTTATATCATGCATAAAATTATACAAACTGTACAAATATAAATCCCAGTTAAAAGTCTAAGTTGTAGAATAACATTTTTAGAAAGCTACTACTCAACCCAAAGTAATTTAAAAAATTACGTTTATTAATAATCTTGAATTGTTATTAAATATCTAGCCTAATAAAAAAATTTTATGCGACCCTAAGTATGAAGTTATCATCATCATTTAGTCATTACTTGTCACACTAAAGATCTTTTACCAAAAATATTAAAACTAATAAGATTCAAATATAAAGAAAACTAAATTTTTTACAGTAAAATTTAAAGAGAACCGTTCGTGCTTAACTATTTGACCATTTTAAGCAGCTTCAACATTTTAAGTAACAAATAGCATCATATATTTAACAAAAAAATTCAAAGAACAGAAAAATGTAGAAGGCCGTATTTGTAAAATTGAAGCAAAATACTGATTTGTCAATATTATTACTGCCCGGCATGTTTTTTCTTTCCGAAATATTTTTTAACCTCATTAAAAATATTCATAATTCATGTTGTAAAAAAAAAATTCATGAAATTGGAAGTTTAAAAGAATTTCCCAAGATTTCACCAAACTATCATCAGTAGAATTGTGAAACATATTGGCATTTTGTCAGTATTAGTAATAAATATTTATCATTAATACACGGTATTACTTACTCTCTAATTGTTTGTTCGCTTCCAATTTTTCCTTTGTTTTGCTGCATGGTAAAGTTAATATAATGCACCCACAGATCAATACTAATTGGAATCGCTTCAACGCCGGACTCAAACACCTAATGTAAAAATCAAATATAACAAGAATATACAATATACCTCAGTCAGTTTAACCCTAAGAAATATGAAACATTGGGCATAGCAAACACATGAGATTTGATATTTCTTATTTATGAAAAACAAAAGTTTATAATCTATAATAACGCCAAAGCGCTTAGTCAATTACCAATTACCATTAAAAAAATTTTATTGCTAAATGCAATGCAAAGCAAAAATTTCAACTGAAATCACTTTTTATTAAATCCCGAAACCATTGGGTCCCAAGAAATATATGCTCTTTGAATTTAGAGTTTTTGGAAAGACAATTGCCATATAACTAAACTTTATGGATAAGAGGGAAGAATGGTGTATCAGAGGAAGGTATTTAAGACAATTACTTATTATGGAAGCGGTTTATAAAAAATTTTGCACTATAATGATCTTTTTTCAATGCTTTCAGTAATTAATATAAAATTTGATTTTATTGGCATAACACCAAGTAAACATGTTAAAATTTTTTTACCACAGCAAGATATAAATTATTATAAAGTATTGAACACTGTCCTATAGAAAGAGTTAAAGGTGGAGCCCTTCTCTATATTTCAAATAAATACGACTACAGAACATGTAATGATTTAGTATTATACAAAAAAGCTAAGTTAAAGTCGTTTTTGCTGAAATTTCAAACCCGAAAGGAAAAAATACTATTTTAAGAAATATATAAAAACATCCCAATATGGCAACTGCTGAATTCTTAGAATTACTTTTAAAGATAGATTTTTGATAGCATTAACAAAGAAAATTTTAAATATTATACTCCTCAGGGACTTTAACATAAATCTATTGAGTTTCAAACAACATTGCTTTAGTGGGAGATATATAAATTTAATGACATCTATTTGCTTACAGCCTCTTATGTTAAGACCAACCCGAATAACAAACAAAAGCAAGACTTTAATTGAAAACTTTTTTTCTAATATAATTACTGACATAATTAACTGACATAATGACATAATTAATATAATTATTATCTATGGGAATATAACTCGATATCAGATCACCTAGCGCAATTTATTTTAGTCAATTTAAATAAGCAAAAACCTTTGTTACATAATAAAGAGATTTTAAACATCTCAACGATGAAAGATTTAAAACAAACATATCTAAAATTGATTGAGATAAAATCCTAAAAAAGGAAAAAGAGGATGTTAGCTTCTCAACTTATGCTTTAATATAACTCATACTTTAAATAAATAGCGTGTCATACAAACACGCTCTTTTAAAAATAAAATCAAAAAATTAAGATAAAACTTATAAAAAATTTATTTATTTATAAAGTATATACGCCATAGAAATGTATCATTAACCTAATAAAAACTAAATAAACTCAATATTTTAGAAACTTCTTTCAACAAAATATCAATAATATACCATCTAATGTTTTTATGGATCCAACAACAGACTTGAAAATTTATTTTAATTCTCGTGTCAATTATGATCTAACTCGTCTTTGTATAATGCTAAAGGCTAACAAAGTATCTCTTGACTCTACTAAAACAACTCTAATTCTTTTCAGGTGCAAAAATAATAATAACAAAAAATATAAACTTTAGAATAAGTGGGAAAAAGATTACACAAGAGTCGCTCAATTATTTAGGGCTTTATTTAGATGTACAATTAAATTAGGATTATGATATTATTGGTGCTCTTCAAAAAATTCGTAGAAATACAAGTATGCTTGCAAAAGTAAGAAAATATGTAGATAAAAAAGTTTTATTAAGTATATATTACGGAATATTTAGTTCAATATTATATAAGCTTGCCAAGTTTTTGTATCTATTTTTATTTATGATTTTAATATTTTCATTATTCTTTTATCACTTTAAATAACATAATTAATTCTTTTATTATTTTTTTATCATTTTAAATAACATTATTAATTCTTTTATTATTCTTTTATCATTTTAAATAACATTATTAATTCTTTTTTTATTTTTTTATTTTTCAAATTATTACTATCGTTACTTAAGAAAAACATCAACTTTGACAAAATGTGTATTTATTATAAATTATAAGTAAATTTTTGATACCTAATTGTTGGTATAATTATTCAATCTAAGGATCAACTGTTTGAAACTACTATAATGTTGGTGTCAATTATGTAGGTTTTTCTCCACCTTCGTAGGTTCCCCTCTGTATTTTTCCAGTGACAAAAAAAGGCTTTCTTGTGTTTGTTTAAAAGTATTGTCCAATATCACTATTTAACCCATATGTCAACATATGGGATGAATCGTGATACTAAGGCTCTGTTTAAAGACACTGTATTTCTAAAGATTCTCTGATAGGTCGTTTATTGAACGTTGGTTCCACTGAGATTCTATGAGCGTTATCTCAGTCTACATCTTCATTACAAGTGTCAGCAACCAAAAACTCCCCAATGTTCTGGAAATACAGAATTTTGGTGTTGTATTGTATCAATCAATTACGAACTACCTGTTTCGCCGACATATCGTGATCCTTGATGTTTCTAATAACCTAATTACATGCATATTAGTGATGACTCCTAAAGAGTATACTATCATTGCTATCATTTCGGTTGAATTGTGAATGTGGCTGCCATTATATTCAAAATGTCTTTTCAAACAATTATTTTGTGGCTCAATAGAAAAACACCAGAAAAAATCTAAACTTTTAATATCTTAATATCTAAATGATTTTAAATTTTTGAAAATTATTTCCAGGCCTAAAACAAAATTTCCTGAAAAATATTGAATGTATACTTTTTACATAACAAACAAATAAAATTAACCATTTTTGCATTTTCATAATTTCCTCTCCTTCTTTCTATATCAGAGAATTTCTTCCAATAACCATAACAGTACGGATAATATCGTAAGAAGCAGTTGTAAGCATCACGAGTTGCAGTAAGATTATCCTAAAGTAGATAGTATGAACTTATTAAGATTTATTAAATTTCAAATTTGCTTAAAATTGACCAGTATAGTCTACTAGATTCTCATCTAGTATCTAGATATATACAT
>JAUZNK010007656.1:14333-25023 GCA_035046665.1 Euphysa ruthae
TAATATCAGTGTAAAAAAATCCAAGAACTTTTCATAGTTCCTCTTGCTGTTTTTGTTATCACACATGAATGAAAGTAAATATATTAAATAAAACATACATCTTGCTTCAATAATTTACTCGGGTGCGGAGTATCAAATATTTCTGAAATAGACCAATACATTTTTACCTTTAAGTCAATTACTGAAAAATTTCATTTGTAAAAAATACACTGACAGATTAAAACCCATCTACATTGTTTGGTACATCTATTAGAAAGCCACTCTTCACTATGAATTTATGAATCCAATCACCAAATTTCAATGTTCAGGTACCCAATTATCATCCGGGAGACATTGGTTGGTCTATATTATTCATTTATCATCACATCATTATGCTATAATGCATAATGCAAAATGCTAAAAAAAACTATATTGAATTCAGTACTCGATTTGCAGCTGGAGCTTATTTAGCAGTGACACAAAAAATTCTCTATAGTAAGGACTTTTTTTTTTTTTTTTTTGTTGACTCTACAGAAAATTCGTGCTTAAAATCTTGCCTATTTTTTCATATTTTGTTCTGCTTCCCCATTTATTTATTAATAAATTTGAACAGTAGGGAATAATTCAATCGAGACAATAGATAATGAGTTACCAAATCAAAATCACAATAAACCATGAAATCTTTTTTTTTTTAAATAATCTATTCTTCCAATAGATCAAAAGCAAATCAAAATTAATTTCAATACTGTTGACAGAGAATTTATTTCTATGTACAGATTTAATGTATATTATTCACTGGTAGCGTAAAACAATTTGTTGTTTGTTTTAATTCTGTTGCAATTTTCTATCAAAAATTACCATATACCATTTTTGAACTTTGGCTTGCCAAAAAGCTTTTCATGCCTTCGCAAACCTTTATATATTGATTTTTTGACATTCCCAATAATAAAAAAGTTTTATGGAATCTTGAAAATGGATATATCCAGATAATTCTACTGCCTGATTATTTATGTTTGTAAGTTTTATTTCTTATTCAGTAAATAAGATTAAGAAGTTAAAAGCAATAAGATAAAGAATTTAATTATTTCAAAAGATTTACATTATTGTCTGAAGAGGAAAGCAATCTTAATTTTTGTTGAATTTGGATAGACGAATTACCTAATAAATCCCATGTTGGATTTAAATTGGCAATGTAATTATTTTTTAATATCATGGTTCAATGTGTTAACACTGGTGCAATTTTTAGTTTTTGATGTAATTTAAATGAGCGCTTTCTAATTTTAATAATAAAGATTCATAATAAAACAGTAACTTATGTAGTATATAATTTTTTCTTTTAATTTAACATTATTTTTATCCTTTTACATCTGTATTATTTGGACACCAATTAATTCTTGATTGGAGGTAGATTAGGCAGATTGGAAAGATCAGTTTTACCAAAGCGCATGTCATATTGTGTAGAATTTTTTTACTAAATGCATTTCTAGATTAAATCATGAAATGGTTTATTATCATAAATTCTGTGTTAAGTTAGCTAATTGGGTTTTGCAAAATTGTCACAAACAAGTTTGGCTGAAATTCAAGAATGAGTTTCGATAAAATTAATTCAAGGGTTGAAATATTTTTGCCACAGATATGATTTATTCATAAATAGGTATTCACTCATTCCCCATATTTTTCTGACTTGGCTTAGTTAATATCTTGATTAAACTTATGTTATTCTTCATTTAGGATCCGGATCATTGGCTGCAATGGCTGTGTTCGAGTCGGGATTTAAACCAAACATGGAGGTATGTCTTAATTGATGAAAAGGCTCATTTTGAAAGAGAAATAAGTTTTTAGATATAGATTCTTTAACTTATTAAACTTCTTTTTAATCTTGTGGCATTTTTTCTATAGGAAAACCAATTACATAAGTTTTTTTGCGCCATATAATTCAGTGCTGTATGTTTTTTCTTTATTACTTTGGATCATTATCTTTATTTCTAAAAACCAAACAAATAATACCCTCTCTAAAAACAAAATTTTTTGTAAATTTAATTATTGATTTTGAAGCAATCACTCCACATTGTCATGCCTTTCTTAAAACTCCAAACACTTTTGTGTGTAAGCTTTGATTCTATTTAATTCGAAATATTCTTGTTTTGTTTGGCATTAAAAACCTGAATCAAGCATGAAAATCCAACCTTCAATACAAAATAAATCAATTAATAAGGTTTTGCCTTTAGCTAGGAAATAAATGTTATGTAGGAAAAGCCAATTTTTATGTTTTTTCTTTCTGATAGTTGTAAGCTAAAACTTTTCTATTAACCATAAATTCAAAAAAACACCAAGGAGTTCAATAGCGTATAGAGGTTGGAAACTTTTATTGAAGTTTTTGTAATTCTTTTGTTTTAAAATCTCGTTACAAAAGTTTGTTATTATTTAAAGGGGTGGCTTAGAGTGTCTTCAGTTTTTTACCTACAACTCTCCTACTTTGTTGCTTTTGGTGTCTAACATTGGTATTTAGCCCTATATTAGTAATAGTATTTTCTTTTATATCTTTATTTTTTTTCATGTAGGAGACGTTTTTTTTTATATAACTTTTTCAAGTGTTCTTATTTTTTTATTAATTTGATACTCACTTCTTTTGGATGCATATCTTTAGATATTACTTTTTTTTTTCAAGTTCTCACTATGGTGCTGCATTATAGGCTTCTAATTCTATTAGGCGATGTTGAAACTAACCCTGGTCCTGGAGGTGAATCAATTTCAGTTTGTCATTTGGAACTTAAATGCTTTAGTCGCCCAAAATTTTGTTAAATTATCCCTTCTGGAAGCCTACAATGCGCTCCATAATTTTGATATTATTTTTTTATCTAAAACCTTTTTGGACTCTAGTTATTTAAGTGATGATCAGAGTTTATGTCTCCAATGCTCTGAAATGATCAGGTGTGATTTTCTTGGCAATATGAAACGTAGTGATTTATTATGTACTGTAAGGAATGATGAATAAGAGATGATGTGTCCCCCCTTGATCAATGCGTCGTTTGTGAAATCAAAGTAAAGAGGCTGAAATGTTTTCATGTGTTTATCGTTTTCCCGACTATTCCATAGAGGAGTGTGAAGTATTTTGCCGGAACTTTGAGACCACCTGTTCGAACATAGTTTTAGAGAATCATGTTGGATTTATTTTTTGGTAATTTCAATGCAAAATGAACTAACTGGTGGGCTGACGGAATAACCACTCAATGTGGATTGTTATTAGATGAAATTTCCTTTTTTTACAACTATGCTCAGCTAATTAATGAACCCAAAAATTTTGAGCCTAATAAAAATCGCTCTTTTATTTTTTGTTTTTTTACAACTCAACCGAATCTCATCCTAGAAAATAGCTTTCTACCATCCCCTACGGATGTATGTCACCATTTAATAAGAAGGTAAGTTGAAAGGTGAAAGTTCCAGCCGTTCCCACATTACTTGTGAACGTAATTTGTGTGAACAATTTTCAAAGGAAAGCCAGTCTCTTCAATACCTTTTCTCTAATCAATGTAGTATTTTCTAAAATAATGATAGTTTGCTACCTGATTTTTCTTTTCTCACTGGAAGTTGTTTCTCTGAATTAGTTTGACCCCGATGATATATCTAAGATTATTAAATATCTTTATCCTAACAAAGCTCATGGGTTTGATGGTATATCAATTAAAATGATCCAACTATTTGGTGACTTATTTTGCCTTTGTCAATCCTTTTTAAAAAAAATTTTAAAGAAGGAATTTTCCCAGATGACTGGAAAAAAGGAAATATTGTCCCAGGTCATAAAAAGTTGAGTAAGTTACTAATCATTATAGACCAATATCTTTCTCACCAATATTTGGTAAGGTGTTTGAAAAGATTATTCTTCAACCATTTTTCTGATAATAAGATTCTTACAGACAATCAATCAGGCTTTAGACCTGGTGATTCCTACATAAATCAACTTATCGCTACCACTCATGAGATTTATCAGGCCTTTGATGGCAACCCTTCTCTTTAAACCAGAGGTGTATTTCTAGATATGACAAAAGCATTTGATAAAGTTTGGCATAATGGTCTCTTTTTTAAACTGAAATGCTATCAAGCTAATGGAAAGTTTTATAATAATACTTTGAAGAATTACTTGCATAACAGAAAACAAAGGGTAGTGTTAAATGGTCGAAGTTCCTTGTGAAAATCCCTTTTCATTTTGTATAAATCATTTGTACGTCTCCAAATTATGCGGACGTAATATATGATCTGCCTCATAATGAATTCTTTTGTAAAAAGTCGAATCCGTATAGTATAATTCTTGCCTTGCAATAACCGGAGCTATAATGGGAACATCAAGAGATAAACTTTACCAGGAGCTTGGGTTGGAGAGCTTACGTGATAGACATTGGTGCCGTAGGTTAATTTTATGTTATAATTTAGTGAGGGGTAATGCTCCTCAATATTTAATTAATTTTTTACCCACGTTTGTTCACTCGCGTAATGTAAGTTGTCGTAAAAACTCTTTTTTTCCTTTTTCTAACAAAAAATGGAACAAACTTGATCCCATAATAAGGCAATTTAATTTTTGTCTCACTATTTAAGAAATCCCTTCTCTAATTTATTCGTCCCAAGCCAATTCCTGTTTTTTTAATATAATGGGTCCTTGTGGTTTAATGCTTTTCCCTCGTTTAAGAGTTGGCTTTAGTAATCTAAAAGAGCATAAGTATCGGATAACTTTGCATATATTCTTGTTCCTTTTTGTAATTGTGGAATCTTAGAGTCTGAAACCACTAACACTTCATCTTACGCTGTCCTTTGTTTACTCAAAATACTCTTCCTTGACAACGTTGTTGAATTATTTGGAAGTATATCAAATCTCTCTGATGCTAATATATTACATGTTACGACATGGTAATGAAAAGTTTGACTTGGACATAGCCTTATGATTGTTAAAGAATCTATCTCATTTCCTAAAGCATCCGAGCATTTTGATTTACCGTATTTTTTTTTTTTTTTTTTTTTTTTACTGGTAGTTAGGTTTGTCTAACATCAAATATTTTTAAGGGATATGAAGAGAACAAAAGAAAGTTAACGAAAAATGTTTTTGGAAACCTGTTTAAATTATTGTAACAAAAAATTTCATTTTCTTACACTTTGCTTCTGAAATCTAGAGAACCAAAAAAACAAAACTTAAACAGTCAGTATTATTAGTTTCTCCCATTTTACAAATTTGCAGCAATAAATGCGAAACTTAAACTCAACACTTAGCGAGCAATTTATCATAATTGTTTACCCTCTGAGAGATGCAAAACTATACAATTTTTTAGTAAGTAATTTTAAATACCATTTTCATTTTTAGTTGGATGAAGCAAAGGAATTAGTGAGGCAAGCCATATATGGAGGGATTTTCAACGATTTAGTAAGACATTCATTACTTTTTAATATTTATTGAGTAGCTATAAAAATCTAGGATCGTATTAAATTATTTTATCAAGGCGTTACATCTTGTTATATATTTAAATTAATCTCAATAGTTTTACCATACTTGTAATCACCATTCTTGGATCGTATACTGCTTGGCAGGGTTATTATTATTATTATTGAAAGAAATATAAACAGTTTTAGACTATATTTTTTTTATTGTGAAATTTTTCTGTAAAGTTTGGTTCTTTTCCTCAAAAAAATTTCATTGTTTTTCTTATATATAACTTTAATAAAAATGATAATAATAAATAATATAAAATATTATTAATATAAATCATTATTTAATATGCTTTTCCTCAGAAATATTTTGTTATTTTTTCTATGTGAAGTTTGTCTGTAATGTGTGACTTTATTTAAACGAAAAAAATTTTTTTTTTTTTTTTTTTTTTATCTTCTTTGACGTACTAAAGTTAAATATTTACAAGTATTTTATGAATAAAAATAGATTTTTTTTACAAGCTGTTCATTAATTTTATTTTAAAATTTTAATACAGTGAGAGGACTATAGACAATCGATATTTTGTTGTGCATTCTCATTCCATGTTCCCAGTCCCAATTAATCAAATTTGGTCTAAAAAGTAGTGTTTTTCTCATTTTTACTGCCGATTATCGAGATGGTATTTTCAGATTTTGAAAAAATTTTATACTAAATTCTTTATTTATGATTATTTTCACGTTTCGCCATTTTTAGAATATTTTCATTTTTCTCCTAAATTTATTTATTTATTGATTTTTCTCAATGATTTAAGCTCTGGTTCTTTTGAAATGCGTTCAAATATCAAAATTTTGAAATTTGGTAAAGTTTTGAGGCCATTTTGAAGCAAAGTTAGGCAAATAAAAATGTCTTTGGATTGTTTGCTTATTGGTTTAATAACTGAAATTTTTAAATTTTCTGTACTGCTCGTCATGGGGAGTCTGGTGTCTTTGTGTAAGATTTTTCGTCTCCTAAAAGAAAAGAGATATTTTTCATGTACATTGAGTTTTCAATTGATAAAATCAAACAGCGGAATAACTAAGTCAAGAATATTTTGAGATTTTTAAAAATTTTTGATGTCTTCATCGATTTTTGCCGCCATGATCAGCATTTTGAAAATTTTTTTTATAAAAAGATAGATCATATAGTAGTTTATAATCCCTCAAATTTCCAAACTTCATCTGAAACTGAAGAAATATTTGCGGTAGTCCAACGAGCCGAATTCCCAAATGTTTTAGCACTAAATAATTAACAAACAATCGTTTTGTCAAATATTTTTGCCCTAATAGGGGAAACTCTAATTTCTTTTACTCATGTTTCATGTTTGTGAGCAAATTTACTATTTTATGAGTAAAATCTTATAAAAAAATATTATGGTTTGGAGATCTCACAATTTTTTTTTTCAAAAGTTTGCATTTGTGTTGAAAATTTTCCATGTCAATTTTTTTGCGCCATGGGTCTTTGTTTTGTTACTTTGGTGGGGCCTAATAGTCACTATAGCTTGTGCAAAGTTTTGCGTTTTTTAAAACTCAAAAGTGGGGTTACTTAAGGCAAAATTTGGTATGTTAATTAGAAAACGTTATTTTACGATAATTTTAGACGAGAAATTTGGTCATGAGGGAGTAATTCTGCAAAAATATATATTCTTTGTTTTTACACCCCTTGCGAACTAAATGCTGTCGTACGATTAAAACTTTAATTACTGTAAAATTGTGCTTACCGTCATAAGGAGGTAGCACTAATGCGCCAATTAGCTCCTTGTGTTAACACCACCCATACCATATGGAAATCTCGGAGTTCAATCTCAAAATTTTAGTGAATGTTCCGTGATTGGAGAAATTTTACCAGTGAATGCTTAGAGTCAAAATGACGGATAGGTGCTTAGGGCTGGTGAAAATTTTCGCTTAATTATGAATTTTATAGGAATAAAGAACCTAGGTAAATTTATTTTGAAAATTCAACGCTGTTCTAGCTAGTTATTTAAGCCTCCATCTTCCAGTTAGTTTTAGTGCTTAATAAATGGGATGATGGGACGTGGGTATACACAATCCATTGCTACGCAACAGCCAAGGGTAGTAAACTGTTCATGTTATGGGCGAATTTTTTGTTTGGCAGCCGCTTATAAGGGACTTGAAGTTAGTACGATCTGTTTTCAGGGATCTGGAAGTAATGTAGATGTATGTGTGATTACAAAAGAAGGTTTGGATTACATCCGACCCTACGATGTCGCAAACGCAAAAGGAGTACGCTCACACTCATATAAATATTCACCAGGGACCACGAGAATTCTAAATTCTAAAATTATTAAATTTGATGTTGTTTCCACTGAAACCACAACTGGAGAAGAAGTCATGGAAACATAACAAAAGAGATCTTTTAACACGTGTTATGATACTCAATTATAAGTTAATTATTAAAAAAGAATCATTTAAAATATTTGATTAATTTTGATTTTATTTCAGTTACGATAAGAAATAAAAACTGTATTTGACCCTCGATTTTTTGACGGGGTCTTATTTATTTGCTTGTGTGTCTTGTTTTTTTTTACCAACTTAGGACTACTTCGCTAATTTTCTGGAAAATGCTTTTATTCAAAATTTGAGGGAAGTACATAGAAAAATCAAAGAAATGTTTTTATTATTTATTCGCGGATCGCTTCAATCAATTAAATGAAATCGCTGACCGACACAAGAATAACGTAGCTTTGTTAAAGCATGCAAAATTTATTAAATGATAAGTGTATATACAAGAATTTTCCGTTAAATAATCACAAGATAAACATCAGTAAAAAAAAGTCCTATTAATTTTAAAAAGGTGAGTTATAATTAGGTCAATAGCTAGGTCCGCACTACCGAAGTATTCCACATTTTCAAATGGGGACAGTTTTTGCGCAAATCAGGGGGTTCAATTAATTTCTTTATAAGTGACGAGCTGGATTACGGAGCCTAGAATCTAGTTTAATTTCTAAATTCAAAAGAGCGTGGCAGCGTGCCATGATTCTCTTGCGACCTTGATAGCTTGAGTGTAGGTGTCGTAGAGCTGTTTTGTAAATTTTAAATCTTAAAAATAAGTAATTTATTTTTATAACTTCGCTAAAGGTGCAGAAATAAGTTTCTGGTAAGGTAACATAACTTTGGTAAAACCTTGATAATAACAATATTGCATAATTCCCAAGATTTTTTTGATCTTTTATTATATTTATAGGAGTGTCTTGGAACTCCTTTTCTATTATAATTTTTAATTTATAATCAAAATGAATAATTAAGCAAAGTATTTCACATATTTATTTAATTAAAACTTTGATTCGTTTGAAGACTCTTCAATAATGCTTATAGAAATGTCATGTAGGGTCTCACTTCAACCATGAAGCTCATTGTAGCTGGTTCCGCATTAAACAGATGTGCCATTAGTAAAAAAAAAAAAAAAAGCAGTCACACCCATAAATTTCTAACAGCCTTTTCCTTAATTTCGTTAATTTGAAGATTTCTTTGAAAACCAAAGTTAACAGGAAGTAAAATAATTTAAATATCGTTCACCTCTGAATTACTTAATACTAAAAATCACTTGGATATCAAACACTTGTGATTATTAAAACAAACGCTTGTGGTTATTAAAACATTTACTTTGTACATTATCATAAAATAATTTTTAATATTTTCTTTATAACATGATATTTGTGTCAAAATAATCAGACAACACACAATTCACGCTAAAATTCTTAAAATAAAGTAGTGTATGAACACTGAAAGAAAAAAAATTAAATAATGATTACCTGAGTTTTAGGAGTAACCAAAAATTACAGCTGTTGCCAATATACATAATCGGTGGAACCAAAATTTACGCTCATATTATAAAATGTAACAAAATTTTTCTAGCTATCCTAAAATAATGATCTTTGATCATAATGTCGAGGTCTTTGAGCCAATCACATGTTTTAGTGTTCTTAAACAACATAGTGCTTTCTATATTCACAATGGTTGCATTTGGTCGCTCTCGGATTAAACGATCTTGAGATGCAAAGACTCGTTCAGATATGGCATTGCTTGTTGTTGAACTAGCTGTCTGATACCTTAATTTATCGCTAGGCAAATATAACTTGCTGCCTTCCATAACATCTTAAAACTGCCGTGCAATTACAATGGCCCATAAGTAGTTCTAAAGTCATTAGAGTATTCTGGTTTAAGTCGCCATCTAATTCTATGTCAAACAGGGCATCATAAACATTATCCTTATGAACTTCAGCAGATGCAAATGCTGGTTTTTGATCAAACAAAAGAGGAGCTGCGTTTTCAGCCCACTGAAGGCAATTTGATTGTATCTCTTCTGCAATGGGATTTAAATCCAAAATGTTATGAGCCGCTTCACACTTTCGCCAATAAAGACCGGTTACCAGTTTGTCAGTAATACCTAAAGCTCCATAACCTGCTATATTAGTTCATTCATTTAGGTCTTCTTGTACAGCTTTTAGCAATTTATTTGGAGCACCATATACATTGAAAAAACTTTTTAAATGCTTAAGATGAAAATAAACGCATGCACCATTCCAAAATATTATGCTGAATTTGTTTCCACCAAAGGAAGCTAATTTAATGGGAGATTCTTGAAGACAGATTGCAAATGGGGACATTACACCAGCTTGTTCACACCCATGTTTCTGAAATGCCTTACAAACTGTGCGAATAGTCCTTTCTGTTCCAGACTCAGATGAATTTATAATACGATTAAAGGAAAGAACAGGAGTAGAATTAAATATGCAAACAAATTTAATCAGCGCCTTGCTAGATGCGTCTGCTAAACCTAATAAAAAATGAAGGTTGCATCTAAGTTTATTCAGGAAACAAATTTTTGCTGACACTCATTGGTCAAGAAGTAAAATCATCCATTGATGCTGTTGCCAGCTCCATCCTCCAATCTTCTAACAACTCATCAACGCCCATATCCACAGCATGCCAATCAGACATTGTGTTTTTCAAGTTGAACATCATTTTGCATAACTGGTTGCACTCTTTATCAGCGGTTACATTTTGCAGACTCTTAGCAGTGTTAGAAAGGTATGCCTTTATAGATTCATAAAGCTTGGACGAAGAACCAACATCTAGGTCAAACAACCCCACAGCATAAGACCTACCCCCAATTGATATCTGTATTGAACCAAATTTTGAAGTTTCATCATAATGAAGAATAGCATTTGCCTGCAAATTAGTTAAAGTCCGAGCTTCAACACATAGCAGTGATAAAAGAGATTCTGATGGAAGTCTTTGGTCT
>JAUZNK010007667.1:0-25018 GCA_035046665.1 Euphysa ruthae
TATATATATATAAACATGTGTATGTGTATAAAATATGCGTATTCCATTATCTAACTTTATCAACTCAATCAATTGATCTTCATTAAATTATTACTTTAAAAAAAAAAAAAAATTCGTAATTTTCAACTTAATGTCTCTTATGGCAAAAAAAATTTCGCTTGAAATAGATTTGTCAATTTCATATTAAAATTCTTAACATACCTAACTTAACCAAACTCTGTAAACGTCTTTTTCAACCATCCCGATAAGTGGATGCAAGATGGAGTTAGAAAATATTCGATTCAAAGTTTTAAGGAGAAGCAAGAAAAGAAGCAGAAGGTTGCATAGGCCTCAGTATGCCTGAATTTTATTTGTTTTTTTAATTTTTTTCTGTAAATATTTATACTGTTGGGTTGTCTTAATTACGTAAACCATCTGTTAAATATTTCGTATTACCTTTGTTTCTTTTAAAAACAAAAGTATCATATATCTGTTTGTCTGAAAAATTAGGAATGAAACTTATCACCATTTAAGCTCTAAATTAGGTGAAGAAAAAATTGTCCTTCTAATTTTAGTGGCCTGAGACAAGAGATCTGGCCGTGTATTTTTAAGTAGGCAATGGTTCTCTTAAGTTACACACATTTCACATCCAACCGGTAAACCTTAAGTTTACCGTCAGGAATGTTAAGGGTCGGAAGTTAAGTTAGTCGAATGAAAATTCTGAGAAGTAAGATATTTTAGCATCGGAAACTAGATCAAAATGTTTAAAGATTATACTTTTTAATATCAAAATGGCTGGAAGACCACATGCGCGTATTACACGTTAGTTAATGAAAAACTGAAAATATTTTCATGTTGCAGTTGGCGATTGGTAGCAAATAATGTTCATTGTTCGAATTTTGATGCACCACGTTCATTAAACCATTATATAAAAGGCAACAGTGTATGGAGATATCGATGCTAGCGCGCGAACCACAAAATGTTGATTGGTGCTGCATTATTCGTAAAATTTGCGAACATTAATTAGAAATCAATCCCAAGCAACTTTGTGAATTCTGTAACCATAGGGATCACCTCATTGTTGAGATCGATGAAAGCAAATACTTTCATATGAAGTATCATTAAGGCCAATGGCGAGAAAGTCTTTAGGTCTTTGGTGACTGATTTTTTTTTTGTTTAAAAATCTATATTATTCGCATGCGTCAGCTACTAGGTTTTCTATAATGTTTGCAGGCAACAAAAATTTTGCTGTTTTCTACTTTCCACAAGTTTTAGAAACTATTCTAAACAGAAAATTTTTCCAACCTTTGTGAGTGGTTTGTCGAAAAAAGACTAAGTGTGTCCTCTTTTAATCTAAAATGAAAGCTAAAAAAGCAGATCCCTTGAAATTAATCTATAGAGGCACATCCATTAAACAACATACCTAAATAAAATACTTAGGATGCTAATTTGATGAAACCCTAAGTGGAGAGGCAATGGGCCGCTTTGTTTTAAAATAAAATTAATTCCAAACTTAGATTTTTATATAGAAAACATTCTTTTTTAACACCAGCCTTGAAGCGTGCTCTATGCAATGCTCTGATTCAACCGCACTTTGACTACGCATGTTCTGCCTGGTATTTAGGCCTCAACCAAGAGACATTAGCTAATGATTGGAAGAACGGTGTTTGTGAAGTAATAAAGAACGGTGTGAGAATTTCGGAGCTATGTTTATGTTATGTTTACACAACCATTCAAGTAAGTTTAATGAATATCATACAACCAAGTATATAGTAGTACTTGTATAAAGCCCTTTTTGATATTAATAGGGTGGGTCTGTTAGCTTTCTGCTATAAATCTTAAAATGATAATGTTTATCATAGCAATAGTATATTTTGTAGAGATTTTCTTGGAGAGAACTTATAACAGAGGCAATCCAAAAGCAGTTATAGCTGCCATCCAAAGATAGTTGTGTTTTTTCGAAAATATTTTATTGACGGAGAACCCATAAACAAAACAGTCCCTATCCTATTTAAAGTTGGCGTGTAATTTGTTGTTTGACGCCTGCCTGTTTGTCTTTTGCTACCTAATCGCCACAATTTTTCATTATTTTTGTATTTCTTTTATGCATCGACAAATCAGGTACCGCATCAAGTCTACTAAGTGAAATATTTGGAACCAAACAATGACCATAATAACGAAAAAATTTTTATACATTATATAAAGCAATTTTCCAATTTTTGGTTAAAATATTTTTTGGGGATATTTAAATTAGACGACCTTGTTGGACTGTCAGGAACATAATAGGGTGTATTTTTTTGAGCAGCTTTTTTGTTTTTTTGTAACTAGTTATGTTTTTGTTTTAATAGTTTTGTTAGTCTTTCTGTCAAAATCTACAATATTTAAGTACCCTTGTGGGATATGTAATAAACCTGTAATTAAAACCCACAATGCTATTCGATGTAACCTATGTGATAAATTGATCCATATTTCACCTAAATCATATCTTTATTACACCGATACACTGTAAATATATGGACGTTGCAAAGTATAATGATCTAAACAAAAATTCAATAGGTTATCTACCTTTGAACATCATCTTTACCCTGTTATAATGATGGTTTCAAAGTTCTTCTAGGTTTGATGATAATATGCCAGATACAAGTATCACTGAATATAGTCTGTATTTTAAGTATTTATCTTCATAACTAACATTGATTCAGAGGAATAATCATCAATTGATCAAATGATCATCGATCTCCAATCGATGAAAAAAAATTTTGGGCCTCTAATTTTCATTAAATCTTCAATAAATTTTAAAATAAGAGAAAGGATTTAATTATGTTTAAAAGTAGAGAACTTTAGGCTACCTTTATAGAAATTTTAAATTCCAAAGAAATTTAATAATTGTTTGTATATATCACCATCCTCTTATGTGAACGTCTGATTTCTCAGATGACTATATAAACCCCTTAGTTACATAAAAAAAATAAGAATGGATAACAAAAAAATTTTAATGGGAGATTTTAATTTTGCTAAATTATGATGCATCAACTGATGCATCATATTATCTAGTAGGTTTTATATTCACACATTCCATTTACTAATCAATCAACGCGTGTAACACCCTACTCTAAAACTCTCATTGAAAATATTTTCCTTAACTTTTATTCGCCAGACATAGTGCCTGGCAACCTAACAGTCTCCATATCCGATCATCTAGCCAAGTTTGTCTTGATACCTCAAAATAAAAAACAAACGCACAATGTGCTTATCATAGGAAGATGTTTTAAAAATTTTAAAGACATTGATTTTATCCAGGATAGATCAAGTGTGAACTGGGGTGAGCACATAAAGGATGGTGATGATATTAACAATTCAGTTAATATATTCTTAAAATTATTTGAAAGTGTTCTTGATAATAATGCTCCTTATAAAAAACTAACTAAAAAACAAACTGCCAACATTAATAAAGATGGGTAACGAAAGTTAATATAAAATCTATAAATAATAATAAAAATAATTTGCATAAGAAATATTTAGAAGCAACAGACAGCATAATAAAAAACAATTTGTTTAACCGATTTAAACAATATTATAAGTAATGTATTAAAAATAAGTCAAAGCACTACACGATGTTTTTTAAATAATCAAAAGAATCCCTGGATAGGTATAATGGAAGTCATTAATATTAAGCCAAATAGATGCAAATCCCCATCTAGCCTAAACGCTATTAAAAAAATTGTAACTGACCCTACACCTATCTCTAACTACTTTAATGATTTTTTTTCTCTACAATTGCTACTAGGTTATCAGCTATATTAAAACTCCTAACATTATTTGATCTTTATACAGCCTGTAACAAAATAAAAGATTTTTGACTGTATAAACTCCACTCTCATAACATGGAAAAGTATTGGTCCTAACAGTTTGCCAACAACAATGCTTAAACTGGCTTCACATTTGATATGTAAGCTACTTAGATCACTCTGATCTATTTAAACTCGCTAAATTTAATCCTATTTTAAAAAATGTTTTAAACTTGACTGTTCTAAACTTAGACCAATCTCTATATTATCTAATCTCAGTAAAATTTTTGAAAATATTATGCATAAAAAGCTTTACTAATTTTTAAATGGATTTAAATGCCTATTTAAACATAAGGTTGAATATAGAAAGAGTAACTAAGCAACCCAAATTCTTATTGAAATCACAATGGAAAATTTTCTTGTGGAATTTTTAGAGACTTTTGATACTTTTGTTCATCGTATTTTACTCTTAAAATTAAGGTATTATGGCCTACATGGTGTTCCTTTAAATTGGTTCAAAACTTATCCATTAAATCGACGACAGTTTCTAATATGAAACTGATATGTTCCTCAGAGTACAATATTTGGGGCGGCTGGAATTTTTATTATAAGTTAATGATATTGATATGTTTATAAGATACTCTAAAACTTATCACTTCGCTGATGACACGAATCTGCAACCTATAACTAACTCTCTTAACAAACTCAATTAATATATAAATTATGACATGAAAAGTTTGGTTTAATGACTTTGTGCCAATAAAGTTTTTTTAAATACCAGAAAACCAAAAATTTATTCAGAGCTAAACATGAACTTCTTTAATGTCACATATCCATGATCTCTCGTTGAGTCTATGTCGGTGAAACGGAATGTTAGCAAAGATAAGATATAACATCAACTTTGAAACCTTGCTAGATATCTACCAAGAATCTTAAATTCTCACTTGTGATATACTTGCCAAATCTGGGGTCAATCTAGTACTCTAGTACTCAACTTTCAAAAATAGTCTCCCTAAAAAATAGAGCCATGAGATTTATCCATTTTCAACTCAGACAGTATCCTTGCAATAACCTATGTTTGACAAGTAGTTTTCTTCCTTTCTTTGATTTAATTCAGTATTCAAACTGCCAATTTGTTTGACAACAACAGCACTCCTTACTTCCTACTGCTTTTGAAAGATATTTTACTAAGAGAACAGGGTGTGGCCGTAACTTAATTTCAGTTAACGATGATAACTTTTCGGTTCTGCTTAAAAAAAACTCAACTTTATGATATCATTCGATAACATAACAGTGCATTTTGAAACATACTCCCAAACAAACAAATTATATTTGGGTACAAATTTGCAGTGGATTACTTTGATTGGTTACAAATTTGAATTGGATTACTTTGATTGGTTTATTCCTAATAATGATAATTTATGTTAAAATTTTCCATGCAACTATTTAGTGTGATAGGGCACATTGAGATTTATCGCGAAAGATGGAAAAATTTAGACCGAGTCAACTCAGGTCAACACGTGCTTTTATTTAGAACAGTGGTTTTAAATTATGGAATTCTCTAAGTTGTGAAATAAATAGCCTCAAAAGCATTAATATCTTTAAAAAGATGGTAATAATCCCTCTTATTTACGAAGCATTATAACCTATAATTGAACTTTGTGATGAATCAGTTTTTTCTTTGTACGCATTTATTTTTATCATTTACATTTTTCTTTTAACTAAACACAATAACATGCAACTACAATACGTATTTTTCAACAGCGTCCCTGTTTTTGTTTTCAACTATATTGGCGACACAGATTAGTGTGAAGTCACAAGAGAATTGGTATTGATTAGTCATTTAGTTTAGTTAAAGTGACTGTAACTAATCATAATTATTGTTTCCTTGTTAGTTTATAAATATATTTGTACTTTGACTTGTATTATTGTCAAGGCATTAAAATGCTATAATTTTTAAGTAAACAAAAAACTGTAAGTTTTTATTGTGAACAGTAGAAAAGTGCAAATGTAACGCAAACTGAAAATGGAAAAAAAAGTGCACTTATAATATCCAAATGCTTCTAATGCCTATCAAGTCGATACTTGCTCATCGTCAATGTGTTGTAACTTTAAGATTTCACATCTGTACTGAACAAGACTAGTTGAGCTGGTTGTTTGATCAAGACAACAACATCAAAGAAGATTAATTGCATTGATTACAGCAAGCATTCATCCACTTAGAAGATCTGCTATTGGGGGTTGCTGCTAGAAGACCTGCTGTTGGAGAAGACCAGTTGTTGGGGATTTCTGCTAAAAGACCTGGTGTTGGAGATTGTTGCTAGAAAAACTGAGGTTGGGGATTGCTGCTAGAAAAACCTGCTGTTGGGGATTACTGTTAGAAGACCTGCTGCTTGTTTACTATTAATAAAACCTTGCTGTAAAAGGCAACATAAAACAAAGGCAGATAAATTCCCAAATAAAGGTTGTCAGTGCGATAGATACATTGAAGCGAAAAAGAGCAGGGAAAAGGTCATTTATAATTCGAAATATAAACAGCTTAAAGACTTAGTTCAAAATAGAAGTAGAACTAAAATTACATTCCTCCTCAACATTTTGCTCGAAGTAAAAAAAGAAAAATTTCACGCTCACGAACTACTGATGGAAGAACTACCATCTGACGATTTTTTTGTTCAATGATGTTTGGATCGACGAGATTGGCTTTGTGGAAAATGAATGCACAAGTGAAGTTAACGATTATCAAAAAATGGATTATCCCCTCGTCTGATGTGATGTCAAAAAATTCTACTGTGGAAAGCTATTTCTATTTGGCCGCTAACTAGAAAAAGGAAAATGGCTTTAAAGTATAAATGCTGGATTAAAAAATAAAATACATACAGAACATGAAAACAGTAATGTACAAATGTTATTGCGGATGGTTGAAGATAAAAAACCACAATAGGAACCAAGCGAGGCAACAAATTATATAGAAAAGCAAAAATTTTTCAACCACCAAAGGACGCCGATGGAAAAACCGTTTCATTGTGAGAGCAAAAGACCAGTAGACGCTTGAATTGATGAACTTTGATTCCTTCAATGAAGTACAGTAAATCCAGTGGAGACAGATAACATCACAATGGCATGGATTGTACAAAAGACTTTACCTCAAGTTCAGATTCGCGTTTTTGATGGAATTCCTACAGAATGGTTTAAATTCATTATCATTATGAAGTTCAAGGAACTAGTGCATGATCAGCACTTTTAAGGTGTTGAAAGGAGCAGATTTCCCGATAGCGTTTGTCCAGTATGAAGTGAGAGAAGCAAGTGACAATCAACCAATGACAAAAGAGACACCATTTAGATGGACAATATTTGGGAGTAAGAAGAGGATGCGTAAAAAATTTAAAGAAATTGCTGTTCACCAAATTGCAATAACCAGTGAAAAGAAGTTGAACAAAAATTTGAAATTGTTTTGGGAATCAGATACAGTCATTATTAGCAGTCAACTGGAGTATGCTCTTTCTGTCGAAGAAGCTGTTTGTCAGTAGTTACTGGAGACCAAAACTAGTACAAAGATGGAAAGTATGAACTGCCCATGCTGTGGAAAGGAGAAAGTCTGAAGATGCCAAAAATTTTTGATGTTGCAAAAAAAAAATCGGATTTACTATAAAAAAGGTTTCAAAAAGATCCTCAACTCAAAGAAATGTACTTTGGTGTAACCAACGACTACACAGAAAAAGTGTATGCCAGGAAGTTATCAAAAGAAGAAGCCGAAATTATATCAGAAAAAATATGGCATCTACCCCATCGCACAGTTTTTAACCAAAAGAAACCAGGTGAAATAAGAGTGTTGCTTGATGCAGTTTCGCGGTATCATGTTACCAGCTAAACAAGTCACTAATCAAAGGACCCGATCTGTTAAATAGTTTGATCGGAATCTTCCTCCGTTTTCGCATCTACCAACTAACAATATCTGTGGATATTCAAGCGATGTACCATCAAGTGAAAGTAACCAAAGAAGATGCAGATTCACTTCACTTCCTTTAGAAATCAAAAAAAACAGTCGCTAAATACAACATCTATATAACTGTGCATGTATTTGAGGGCAAAGATTCACCATGCTGTGCAAAATTTTACGAAGGCAGCTGAAGACTTTGGTCACAACTTTAGAAAAAATTGAAAGCGTATTTAAATCATTCTACATGGACGACCTTCTGTTTATACAACTGACTATGCGGTGAACCTGGATAAAAAACTGATGAAACTTATGAAGCTTGATGGATATTTTTTGACCAAGTTCAAAAGCAACAAACAGCAAGTTCTGGACGAAATATTATTTGCAAATTTTCTCGTTAAAACTGCGGAAAATCGATTTCTCCACAATTTTGTCATAGTTATACCGCTCTCCTTTCGAGAAGTTTCAATGTTTTCTAAAAACATTGCCTATAATTCTCAAAATCTAAAATTTTATTCCAAATAATGAACCAAAGAAATAACCATTTTTTTCACAAGAGTTTGAACTTTGAATCCATAAGTAGCTACTATACTTTACTCAGGTTATTTTCCTAATATCATCTATAGACTTTTTTTGAGAAAAAAAAAGAGATTTATAATCTTTTGACGTAATACCAAATTATTTTCTTGAAAACAAAACAAATTTCGCATTTAAATTTTAATAGTATACTATACAATAATATATAAAATATATTTAATTATTATAATCATTTACACTCTGGATTTTAAATTAAAAATGGGTCTAAATAAATAATTTTTAAAAATAAAATAAAAAAATTCAAAAGACGATAAACTTTTTAAATGGTGATTTGTTGAAGTGGGGGCAAGCGACTGCCAGAATGCGGTCTTTCTGCTATCTTGGCTTCCAAATCAACAATTTGAGCTCGGAGTCTACTCATTTCCTGTTTCTGAACATCAATTAGTTTTTGAAGTTCTTCATTTTCTACAGTTGTATAGCAATTTGTATTTGCAACAGAGGAGCTACCATTTTTTCGTTTACGCAATAAATTTAAGTTAGCTTCGAGATCGTGTACGTGGGTTCGTGACAATTTCAACTCGCAGCGAAGATCATTAATCTCTTTAATCAGAGAAGCGTTCTCCTATAATAAAAGCACAGGTATAAATAAGATTTACGACTCGGTTTTATTATATTATTATATTATATATTGAAATAAATAGGAAGTTCGACAGTGTCACTTTAACGCTATAATTATAATGCATTCGTCTTTTCTTATTTCGCATTCACTTAAAAATTAAAAAAGAAGGTTATTACAATACTTGAAGTTTATTATTTTAAAAATCTTTGGAAAAACATTAGATTTCTGAGGCCTGATTCTATTAAAAAACAGGTACGTATTTGACCTAAAAACTACTTAAATAAATCATTACCAATTCACTTAAGTTTCCGTAAATTTTTAAAAAGCTAAACAATAAAATTTCTTTCTGCAAAAAATAAAACTCCCGTGGATGAAATACAGGGAATGAAGTTGACACTTTTATGGTATATTGGGAACAATGTATCTGTAAATCATCCGGGAGATCTCTTAACCATTAATCCCAACGGGGTTTGAAAGAGCATTTTATGCACTATAATATTGCAAAAAAAAAAAAAAATTTAATATCACGTGACCGCCAAAGTTAATATCCTCAAAACGTTAGGTACGGGATCTGTAATCTTGTAAATTCCAGTAAGAATAAAATGTTTCATCGCGCTTTATGAGGAAAGTAAATCGATTTTTGTCAGTGTCATTCTGATATGGCAATAAAGACTAGGATCGGGTAGAAACAACTTATGATGACCAACATATACGTATATACTTTAGCTATGAGCTGTTTTCAACGTGTGTCCTGTTATACATTAAAATAAGTTAAATTAGTAATTTAAAAAAATAACAATAACAACTATTAAGATGTCTAGAATAATTAAGGCTTCGGCTCTGAAATAAATTCCTTTAATGACAAAGTATGTACATCTTTTCTAATTTTCAAAGGGAGATTTTTGAAAACTTTCGCGCTGAGAAACTTTAATGAGTTTTTTCCAAATTCAGTTTTAAACTTTAGTAATAACACATCCACTATTTCTGGTGTTGATCAAACTTTGGCCGAAATTAAAACATTTGTGAAATTTTTTTTTAAGTGACTTTTCGTTCAGAGCATCGCGGACAAACTTCAGGGCTTTCTTTTCCAACAACACTTCGATCGATTCGGAAGGTTTAACTGCCAGGTTTGGTTCTGTGCTATCAATTATTTGGCTTGCTCTCTGATGTAGCGAGTTCAAGTGCTTCAGTTGTGTTTGATTCAAGTTTAAATAAAGAACTCCGCAATAAGTAAACAATGGTTGTATAGTTTGGTTGTAAACTGAAGTTTCAGCAACACGCGTTACTTGGTCTTTTAAACGATTTAGTAGCCTAAGTCTACCTGAAGCTTTCCTATGCAAAGTATCAAACTGATCACACATGTTAAGATTATTTTTTAGTATAGCACCCAGGTATTTGTATGATTTAGTTACGGTTATTAGTAACCCTTTTTTATGAGACCCATAGCAGTCTAGATGTTCTTTTAATACGTGGCTTAGTGCCAAACAACATTAGCACTGTTTTTCCTTTTTTTAAGTTTACGATAAGTTCATTTTCGTCAAACCTATCGGAAAGTACATTCAGTTCCTGTGCTGAAGTGTTTTCAATTATGCAAAAATCTTTATCTAAAATGAAAATGACTGCATCGCCTGCATATTTTACAACCCTTGCTTTTTTCAAGTGTTGTGCAATGTCCTTTAGAAATACTGTAAAGAGAAGTGGTCCAAGAATTGAACCTTGAGGAACACCTGACATTAACGACTCTTTCTCCATTGGAAATGATTTGATTGTATAACATTTTACGGTTGAACATATAATCTTTAAACTAATCAAGCTCGATACCACACACTCCTCAGCTTTTCAGGTGCGATTTCAGTTTGCAGTGACTAATGGTGTCGAACGCTTTGTTGAGACCGATAAAACATTCGCCAACAAGCTATCCTGAGTCCACTTATTGACAAATATAACCAGTGAAACAGATAAAAGCTGTTTCTGTGGATCTCGTCTTTCTAAATCCAAGTTGCGCTTCAGCCAGCAGTTTTTTTTTTATTCTAAATAGTCACTCAGCTGATCGTCTATCTCTCTTTCAAATTCTATTCAAATTTAATTTCAATTACCTTATTTATATTGTTACCAATATCCGTGTTACCTCAGGTAACACGGATATTGGTCGCTATTCTATAAAACACTAGTTTTACCAGTTTTATGTATTGGGATCACTCTAGCTTTTTCCTAGACGTTAGGAAAAATGCTTGTCTGTATGGATAAGTTCATAATGAAACAATACTATGGTGATATAACTTCTACTATATCTTTTAACATTTGCGATGGCAGATTGTCTATTCCATGTGCTTTTGACTGTTTCAATGTTTTTATATGTTTATCAGTGATAATGGATGTTATGCACTTGAATTTTAACTGACTTTTAGACACAGAAACAAATGGCTTTCTCCATGCTATAAAACTAACAGATTTAGTTTTAATTTAAGAGACTTGATAATTGATGTGAATTAATCAACAAAACCATTTGAAATTTTGTTCGGATCAGTACAGTACACCCAATCCAAATCCATGCATTTTGATGCGATTGTTTGTTTGGAAGGAAATCTTTTCTTTATGGTATGCCAAAACTTCTGTGGTGATTTTTTGTTTTCTTTAAGTAAATTTTTGTTGTATATTTAATATGTTAAGTCTTGGTTGGGAAATTCGTCATGTTACTACAAATTTGCTCTTTCTGTTAATCCATATAATCGAAGAGATGTGATAGTCGCGGGCGTTGTACGTTTCATGGTTTAATGTGATGCCATTTAATGTAAGAAAACATTTAGCTTTCGATAGAAATGTCTCCCTGTAATAGCTACCATATTAGTATTTACTGAAGTTACAGAACAAGGTTAGTCGGTCAGCACAGTGGCAAGTAGTCGTGCGTTAGGGCTAATCCAGAAATCCTACAACAGTTAAATGTAAATATAGCTTTAATGTCCACGATATATATATATGTTGCTATCGTGATATTAAATATGAATTTAATTTGTTAATAATCAGCGACTTCCTCCCATTTCCAGAGTTGTAGATTTCGTAGAATATATAAATATATTCTGTGATATAATAACTTTTGTAGAATGTTATATTCAAATAATTCCACCAATATTAGATTTCTATGAAATTCTTTTATAAAATATATAATTCTCCAAACGATCAGCTTCTCAACCAAACAATCAGCTTCTCAACTAAAAATTTTCAGCGTTCATAATAAACCAAACTCAGTAGTAAAATCTCTTACAATACACGTCTGTATGTCGCTTTAAGATATTAAGATAAGTTTAAGAATAATAATCAGCAGTAACTCAGTTAAGAGGACTCAGTTAAGAGGACCAATTGCTATTCTTCTAGATATATATTAAAACTCTTTCTTTTTAAAATTTAAGATTTAAAATAATATTTACTCTAAATATCTAAAATTTAAAAATATTATTTACACGTGTACTTTCTTCAATATCAATAATTATATTTTCCCAACGAGAACAATAAAAGAAATATGTAAAAAAATTTTATTCTATTTTCTTCAATATTACACTTCGTTAAAGGACTATACAAAAGCTTACACAAAGGCATAGCCAATACATGAACAATACAAATAAAATAGATACATATATATCATAATGAAGCTTATCATTTAAAAAAGGATTGAACCCGTATTCCGAAAACAAAATTTTTGAGCATGAGAAAGAAACAAGTTTATTAGTTAAATATTAATGCTTTATCAAAATTTAAATTTCTGAAAAATAAAATTATTAACTTTTGTAGGTTTCCAAGATGTTTCCAGCATCAGCTTAAAATTAGAGTAAACTTACGACTACTTTATAATGGAATTCTTTCACGTATTCACTGCATTCCATTCCATTTTTGGTTTAGTAAGAAAATCGAGGCGATTTATAGGTTTTAAAACAAACGCGTGTCAATTTCTATTTGAATACGTCATCAAGTGCTTCTTTAGAAAATAGCGGAACATAATCTTTTCAAACATCCTTAAAAGGTGCGAGACGCTCGCTCACAATATTCATACTACCACCAGTTTGACATCTACAAAACTTCGGAATCTTTTTTCTCAACCTATACTGGTTTATCTTTGTTGTAAACTCGTCTTTAACTCCAAATTGCCTCTAATCTTCTAGAAATTAATTTTTTCTGCATCTTTTTTGATTAAAATCACATCCTGTTATAGTTGGGATGTCTTTTCTTGGCTGAAGAAGATCACCAATACGTGCAAATAATCAACACAAACACAAAAAAAAATATCAGTACATGCAAATTATCATCACAAAGTCAATAGAAAAATTACCAACCAACCCTTATTTTCTTTACTTTTTCTAAGACCCATTTCTAGTACGTTGTTCTCATTTTTAAATTCTTTTGCTTTCTCGTTATATGTAAAATATCTTTTGTATTTATTTTATGTGGGTATAACTTTAAACAAATGGACTAAATTAGCTTGTTTGCAATCTTTTTGTCTAGCTGTTTTTCATAACTTTCCTATAGTATGTTTTCTAGTCATTTATATCCGCTTTTATAATATTTTAGTTTTTCCATCTAGTCAGAAAACATTAATACTTTTCCTCTTCATTAGTCAAAACTAAAACTGGGGTGGCAAGCCATTTTCAACTATAGGTGTTAATATCGACACAATAAAAAAAGGATTGACAGGATCTGTCAAGTTAGGGATTTTTCATATAGCTGATGATGGTGGCATCTATAATCCAGCGAAAATTTCTATGAAAATAAAATTTAATTGAAGTTTCTTAAATAATATACATGAAAGTCCAGCGCACTAGCCATTATACTACACCAGCACAAAAACAAGTTATTAAATCCCGGTTTTGTATTTTGACCTATTTCAGATCTTCATCACAGATGTGCGGGCTAACGCCCAAGAACAGTCATACGTTATAAAATATATAAATGAAATAGAAACACTGAATACATTTACAAACTAAAAAAACACATAATTTTTTTTGTGATGATGGAGTGGGTATTCGAACCCCAGTCTCTTTAGTTGTTTTTAATGTAAAGCCATTCAGTCTTTTTATCTAGTGAAGCAAAGTTTCTAGGTATTTTTCCTTTATATTTCTGGTTTTCCTGGTATTGTCTCTACATGTGTATAAGTTGTCGCATAACACTTGGTTATATAAATTTAAAGCATTCAATCCTTGAATGAAGTGTAAAAAAACAAGATCAAACTTTTTAAAACTTTCTGGTACTATCCTCAACCGTTAGGTGAATGATGCTTATCATCATCACCTGCTTATATTTAACTCAACTTTTATTCTTTAATAGGTTGACGCGTGTGAGTATGGGTTTAATTCTCCCTAAAGCGCGATGAAATATTATATTAAATTATTACATTGATATTAGGATACCATACCTAACTTTTGGTGGATCTTAACTTTATTTTAAATATTTTGACAAGTTATCAGTCAGACTCGTGACGATAACATGATATCTTTGAAAAATCTATTTGCAGAAGTATAGCGTATTAAATATTCTTTCAAAAATCATTAGGATTAACAGTTGAAGCATCTTTATGGATATAGTAATTCAAGCATATCCTAAGAATGCTGCCTTCAATCGCAAAATTTCCTCTACTACTAATCTCATGATAATTTCTGTAAAGTTAAGTAAGGAAGTATTTATTCTGCCTTTGACAAAGATACATTTTAATAAACAAAAATAAAACAAATAAAAAAATATATAAATACACTAAAGGCAAGAATAGGCAAAAAAATTGTCTGCTATGACAATATTTCCATTGTGATCCGTCAATACGCACAAGAAAAAAAATAAAAATAGGAAAAAGTAAAAATAAGAAATGGTAGTTAATTCCTGTAGAAATTTGGTCTATGAACCTTGTCAAGTGAACTCAGAGATAATTCTTTAATTTTATGCTTAAAAGTGTTGCAGTTTTTATGGTTCTTAACATTTTGGGGTAGCGAGTTTTAATGACCTTTCCATGACAACAATTTTTGCCCATAATTGTTCTACGTAGAAGAGCATACAATTTAAAATTATTATTTCACATCAAAATACAAAAATTGAGCAGTTTAAACTGCTCATTTTTTGTATTTGTATTTTGATTAAATATAAGTCTCAAAATTCCCAAGAAATTTTAAACATCCTGGAAATTTTGGTCACCCTTTGAAAATCATACCTGCATTATTTTGATATTGTTGGCACGATGAATTTTTGAATCTTTTGCAATTTTTCTCTGTAAAGATGTAACACTTTTTTCTAAGTGTTCTCGTTGTCTAGCATATTCTTTTTGAATATCAGAATCAAATCCAACCTGATCTGGCTATAATGAAAAGTAAAATTAATAAATAGAAAATGTAAACTGGTACCCTTCAGCTGCCCAGAAGGGCCGTGCACCATGAAAAAATAAGTAAAAATTTGCTGCATCTCCAGCAGGTTTTTAAGCTAGCACAATGTATATCTAATTACATTTCTTTTCAATTTTCTCAAAACCATTTTAATAAAAAATTACAAAAGCGTTAAAAATATTTTAAAATAATTCCTTTTGTATAACACAATTTTTTTTAAAATCAAAAAAAAAAAAAAAATCTTATCAAGCAAATTTATATAAATTACTAAGAACCTATTCTTTGCTAAAGAATAATTGCTGTTTTGGGCTTGTTGATAAATAACAATAATTAGCGAAAAGTAGTCATATTGATCAGATAGTGTCTACTATGGTCACTAAACTCTATAAATTTTTTAGAAACCTAACATCGATAAATTCCTAAAAAAACATTGTAGAAACCTTTGCTGCTATGGATCTGTTTCAAAGAATAAATAATTTTTGACAAAATGCCATACTAAAGTCTGTCCCAAAATTCAGAAAAATTTCATTTATTTTCCCTCCTTATTTTTTTAGAAACATTTTGCTCAATTTTGCAGACTTAGATATATTTATTTGGTTCCGGACTGAAACTTTAAAAGAATTTGCTATAAGAGAATGCAAACAAACCTCTAAACAATTCAATTTTAGATACAAAGACAAAAGCATATACTTTGCACACAACCACCAAATGTCAAACAACTTATACAATAATTCTATTAAGGCCTAATATTGCTTTTAAAGGACATTTAACACGACTTCACCTAAATTGAAAGAAAAATAAAAAGTCATGAAAAAAAAACCTTGGTCAGTTCTTGAAAATCTTCATTTCCATGGAAGTGAATTGAAAATTATTGGGACAAGCCACAAAAGTTCTTTTTATTTAAAAATAATAACTGATTGTTTTTATTTACTTATTTTACTAAAAATATTATGCCTTAGTTTTACTTTATAATTTCTCAACCTCTTTCAAAAACTGTACATTTATATAATCAATTTAGGCACTCTTTAAGGTTAAACACAAGCTTATAAACAATTTCTAAAAAACTTAGGTAGCTTAAAATATTTTTAAACATTTGAATTCATTTTTACGTTCTAATATTTGTTGTTCTTGGTATCTGTTTCATAGGATTACGGTCAAAGATAGTGAAAGGTTATCATTATCAAATCATTATTGGCCGGGTAACCTGGTTGCATCCAAACGAAAGATCTGTTTCCTATAAATTGCTTAATTTGTCACCCCGGTAAAAAACGACTTACTCAAGTCCTATCCCACTATTGTGTGACTGTTCCCACTATTTCAGATCATATGAGAAAGGATATAATGCTCTAATCGAATATACAAAGGCTTCACACATACAGTTATCAGATACAGACCTTATCATAATTCACATATTTGCCATATAATTGTTTCACTTGCTCTTTAAGCTTTTTAGGGTCTTGTATATAACCTGTAGCATTGTGTAAATCCGTTTTAAAACGTTTCACTAGGGCTTGAACATCATGCACCTAAAAAATAATAGTGTAACAGTATTCCAAGTTTTCACAAGATTCTAATGCAACAAAGTTATTATAAAAATTAAAATTAATTTTCAGTAGTAACCATTTTAAAAATTAACTTGCATCTGCTAAAAAGAAGCTTCAAAACTATTGGGAGCAAAATTTTTAAAAATTTTGGCAGAACCTTATTTAAATTGAAAATTTTGGAAATAATTTATTTTTTTAAATAATCTTATTTTTTGGCCTAAAATTTCGATCATAATATAAAGAGACACAACAAGGCCATTGCCAAAAGTAATGCTAAAGGTTTTCGTTTTCTCGTTTAAAAAAAATTTTTAGGGATGAGAGAGAGAATGAAATACTATAGGTAATATGCTATATCTATATCTAATGGCTTCTTAGTTGACTAGGAACCATTTCATTTCTAAAGTTCTAAAATCTAAAGATAACTTAAAGCTTGCTTGGGGTATGTAAACTTTAATTTTTCAATGCTTGAGGTGAAGCTTATGTTTGAATATTCTGCAAACATTCGAAAAGTCTCATTTATTTTGCCCAAGGTAGTAGGTGCCACGCTTGGCAAATTTTTTCGGACAAAACTTTAATAGAATAAGAATATAACTTCTTACAAAAAAAATTAAAACACTATTTTTGGGGACAAAAATCATATTTGGGCTGGAATTGAAAGCTTGAAGTTTTTGTTAGGAAAAATATGAATCAAAAGATGTTATCCATGGTTTTATATCTTGACGCAAAAATTACACAAAAAGTACGCAATAGATTTCAAGAAAAGACCTAAAATGAAAAAAAAAACTGGACCTAAACAAAAAAAAATGTGGTCATATGCTTTAAAAGACTTTCTGTATGAATCATCAAAAAAAAAAAAAAAACTGAACAGAAAGATTTTAAAAAACTAATTTTTGGAGAAAAAATAACCAAATTCTGACTTGGTTGCAAAAAGCCATTAACATCAAAAAACTACATTTATGCTCCTCTGATTTCATGCAAAAAAAAAGTATTAAATTCATGCAAAATATAAAAAAAGAAGGACTTTGAGGAAAATTTTAAAATGTTCCCGTCAGAGCATATTAGGACCATATATCAAAAAGACAAGAATTTCTTAAACGTGACTTTATGGATTAAAAGATGCCTTCCATGATCCTTAAATTTCATGAAACATTTAAAAAAAATGAATAAAAAAAAAGAAAAGTTTTTTTTTAGGCCTGAAATGACCATACTTAACCTCAGTAGTGAAAAGTTGAAAAAATATAACATGATCGCTTTTCAACTCTTATGACTAAACAACTCTCAGAAAAAATTAATAAATGGCTAATTCTATGATTCTCTAACATTTATCTCCAGCAGTAAAAGTATAATCATTTGTAATTATTCGAAATTTCAGTTGAAGAATGTTCATACCATAAAATATCTGAATATTTAAAATTAATGCCTCATAGGCGTGGTCTTCAACAGGGATAAAACAAGAGATTTATTTATTAGACAGGCGAAAATATGAATAAAAAATTTTAAACTATATACTGTATGTCTTTCTTGACACAACTCTTTTTCAGTGACATTCAGTTTCAGTCTTAATTCAGCAATGTTCAGCTCACAATCATTGTTCTGTTTGTGGAACCTCTCCAACTCACTTTCCATCTAAATTATAACTAGTAAAGTAGTTTATAATAACCAGTAATTTTATTTGTGAGATTTCCATAGAAAATTTATTATCTGAATATAAACTGTGCTTTTGTCCAATACGATAAGCAAGCACTGTAAGCTAATAAGTTAGCTGGTAGCATTTTGAGGTGAAAAATCATTTGGATAGGGCGAATCATCAATGTGTTTCACAAAACTTTTCTCATTTACATTTTCAGCTGCTAGAAGAATAAAATAAGGGAAAAATAACTTCAGATTAGAATAAAAAAAATCTGAGTTAAAAAGAAGAAATCTGAAGTTAAAAAAAAAATGAAAAATTCAAACTATGAAAAATAAAAGAGTTTCTTTAAATAAATTACAACAGAAAATTTTTAAATTTTGAAAAATTAAATTTAGGTTAATATTGGTTACCTTGCAAAGCAGTTGGTATGCTGTTCAACCAAATTGCTTTGACATTAATCCAAAGGTATAAAAACTTTTAGATTGTTAAACTAAATGTTACCTCCTGAATCTCTTCTTTCATAATTTTTATGTCGTTTTCTCGCGGTTCGATTTGCTTTTTTAATTCTTTGATCTTGTAATCAAGTACAAACTTAAACTTTTCCAATTCTTGATTCTTTTTCTTCAGATCATAGATACGTTTTTCCTAATAAAGAAAAATATAAAATGGAGGTAAACATACTATGAAAACGTCAATTGTATAGGTACAGTGAATTCTTTTGTAAAATATGAATGATAAAAACTCAATGGATTTAAAATATTGTATTTGCCTTTTCCATGAACTCATGCAGTAAACTTAGTAAACAGTATACTTCTGGATCAATAACCTTTCAATTTAAAAAAAATTCTATACGGCACATATTTCTATACGAGACATATTTCTATACGCGAAATGAAAGTTGAGATCATTTTTGTATCATAGCGTAAATGATAATCAGGTCAATGATGATATATTATATATCGGTGATATGTATCTTTGCCCTATGAAGGGGTAGAAGATATTACAAACTGCATCATAATACCTTGTCTTGAATAGTTTCATCCCTTTCTTTAATTTCTTTATTAAGTCCATAGATATCTTTCTCCAAAGAATGAATTGTCATTTGGAGTTTTTTTTCTTCGCTATGCATACGCTGAATTTCTGCTTTGTGATCTTCAACCTCTTTTTGAAGACTGACAAACTAAAAAAAAATATCAACCAATATTTATAATCCTGCATAAGTCAGAAAGAGAGTTGGTGACAATCAGTCACAACAGATAAATAATCTCATAACTGAAAAATATTTTGCTACATTTCTATCATATTTGTAACTTATTTCCTAAAATAAAGCAAGTCAATACTAAAATGACTTTCCAAAAATTTTTTTATCACAACAACCTATAGAAAAACAGCCTGAGAGATGAAATGCATTAAACATTTTTGATGCATTGTTTGCACTCAGGCTGCTCCCAAACAACATGCCAACAAAGCTCAATGATGGTATCTAGGTTTTTAAATTTTTAATAAATATATAGAATCAGATTTGGGCTATTAAAAAAATTTGACGTAATAAAATAAAATGGTAACTAAAATATTTTATATTAAAGATGATGGTATATCATTTTGACAAATTTTTCAAATTTGTTTATTCACGATGACTGCATTGAAATAAAATTATAAACTATATGAAGCTAAAGAATATACCTTTCTCCTCATAATTCCTGTTTCTCCTTTTAATCTCAAATTGGATTCTTTTTCCTCGTGTAATTTTCTTTCATACTTATTTTTTATATCAAGTATTTCTCTGTCAGTATCTTCTTCAATCTGTTTCTTTGTTTCTTCGTATTCACAAAGATTTTTGCGTGATTCTTCATTAGCTTGATCCAAAAAAGAGATCTTGTCTAAAATAAATATTAAATGCTCGTGTAGCTAAAATGCAAATTATATTTGTATTTAAAATTTGATCATATTTTAAATAAAGCATTAAATTTACGTTGAATATCAATTTTTTTTTATTTTTTGGAGTGAACGGATGAAATGTTCTTTTTTAGCAAATATTTACAATAATAACAAACTGGCTCCTTAACGTTTCATAAAATGTATGGGCGAACTAACCTATAGGTCATAATATCTAATTGAAAAAAGTCAGCCATGCTTAATAAATTTATTTAACATTTTAAAAAGTAAATAAAGTTTTTTTCCAACGAAGGTTTTCGAAAGTTAGCTCAAAGTAAACTTTAATTAAAAAGTTTTGAGGAAGTTTTATTATATCTGTTTAACTAGCATAGTTTCATTATTAGAACAAGAGAGGTATTAAGAGGTATTTTTTGATCTTTTTCCTTTTTTTATCATCTTAATTTTGAATTGATTCGAGAACTTAAACTGTTGTTCACCTTGTATTTTTTTTTCATAGTATTCAGTAAGTTCTTCCAGTGCATGTTCTTTTGCTTCTTCCATCTGTTGCAACTGCTTCTCATAATCTTCTTGTATTCGTTGGCTTTTGAACTGTATTTGTTGATACTTTTCATATTCAGCCATCAACTTTTTATTATTGGCTAACTCCATAGCATCAACTTCTGCATTATGAACTTCGACAAGCTCTGACATCTAATATGATAATTATAGTCCTGTAGATTAACAAAAGGCTTTTTATAGCGCAGAATTTCATGGACTATTCAGAACTGCATGCTGTCATTTCATAGCTGTTGGGGAAAAAGTTATTAAACATTTTGTTAATTAAACACTCACAATTAACATTCACAGTTAAATAAACATTCACAATTAAAAATTAAACATTCAAAGTGGTGTGTTTTTAATGAAATTGTAAAATACTGATATGTGAATTAATATCAACAACTCCTGGAACGAATTCATTAAATAACATTTTCAAGTTTTTTTTACTGCTTTTATCTACCTAACTGGCTTCAACGATTTTTACTAAATCATTTAGAAATATAATATAATGCAGAGAAGATCTTGTTTGCACAAATTTAGCTCAATTTTGAACATTAAGTAAAAAAAACAGGGTTAAACGTGCTTAAGAACAAGAGATGCTGAGGTTCCCTTTAAATTAGACAGTAGAAAGGCTTTGATTACAAGAAAAAATTGTAGGTCATGTGAACAGTTGTTGCATTATGCATTGAGTGAGTAAGGAGTACTGTCTAAGTAAAATTTCACAATATTATTTTACAAAATATAATTGACTCATTGACTTGTTGCATATTTTCAAGATTAGTTTTAAAAACTTCTTTGGGTTTGTAAGACTTGTTGTACTATATTAGTTGGAGGTTAAATAAATGTTAGTTGAATTGGTATGCATTTAGTTTTAACCGCAGCTTGTTTAGTTTCCATTTAATTTCAGTGTCCAACTGCTTGTCGTTAGCTGTCTGTAAAGATTTTAACAACTTTTATGTGCACTGTATTACATACATATTATTCTTGGTTTCATTTTAGTTCAGATATTCTGGTTAGATTAATAACTACTCAGAAAATATCTTAAAATATGTCAGCAAAACCTGCTAGAGTAGAGAAGGTGTGTATTCAATGCGAGGAAGGATTTAGGGGTAGAGATACATTGAATCACGTTGGTTCTCAGTTACAGAGTGCAGGAATCCCTTAGACACCATTATTGATCCTGCTTTGAAATTTCAACTGGACAATTTAGTCACAAAGTTAGAAGAAAACAAACTGCAGCGAGTTCCAAAATTTATTCCTTTGTCCTGCTAAAGTTTCTTGAAAAACAAATCACACACGAAACAAAAAACAGCTGTAGAAAATGAACCTTTTCAAATAAAGCACTAAGTAAGAAGATCTGAGGTAGAAAAGACTTCAAAGAGCATTGATTTTATTGCGGAAAAGCATTGATTTTATTGCGGAAAAGTATGTATCTCTGAAGTATGATGTAAATTCGAGGAGGTTGATACAAAGGAAAAGAAAATTCATATGTATACCCTTGAGATATACAAAACGAGAGAGGATAATAATACAAAAAAAATTGAAAGATGTTTGTTGAGTATTAGTCATCTAACGGCTGAGTACCACAAACTTTTCAGAGCAAGTTTTGAAAATTCAATACCGAAGTATTCTTTAAGAGTCCAGCATCTGTACTCAAAGTTGAAGCATTGAAAAGATGTGTAAGGTAGTAGAGGAAGACATGGACTTATATACTGTAAAATAATTTCAAGAGACCATGCAGAGATAAAATGAAGAAGTTTACTAAGTCAAAATTAATAATATCATACTTCAGGAGAAGTATGGCTAGAGTAGAATTCATGAGTAGATAGGGAAAAGTGACATAATCATGCTTAGTAATACCTATTTTAACAGAAACGTGGTACAGTGAAAGGAGAGCTGGATGAAGTAGAATGTGTCACTAAAGCAGCAGCTAAGCTCATCAGAGAATGTGTCACTAAAGCAGCAGCTAAGCTCATCAGAAATGCTACAAAAACCACACAGAGTTCTACCCAGGTATTTGAGACATTCTAGACACTGGTAGTGATCATGTACCACTTTTACTAAGCATGTTTATCGGGGAGGTTGTAACAACTTAGTTAAATGACAAATAACTAATTTTCGTCTAAGTGGCTCAACGCACTTCTGTCAAGACTAGGGTTTGCTGTAAGCTATGATGAAGTAAGCATACTTTGTTTGGACTAATTTGGTTATTGTTTGATTTTTAAACCCATTTACATAAGTAAATGAACTTTGTGGTCATTAAAAAATAATTGTGGAACCAGACTGGGTTGGATATATATCCATTTATATATTTTCACAAGAATTTTGGACACCGATAACTAGAATTTTTTCATTTTAGAATTGTTTCTTTTAGGCACTCGGTGCGTAATTTGAAGACATGACTTAAGAAATGTTTATTTACTGAAATATGAATATAACAAAATATATTACAAGATATATTTATAAGAAATATATAACAAAAAATATTATAAAATATATTTATAAGAAATAAATAAGAAAAGATGATTGAGTGCTGGATTTTCACTGCTGCTGCTGTGAGAAAATGTTTATATTAAAAAAAATTGTTCATAAAAGTGAAAAAATTGTTTAAAATATCACAAGAAATTGTAATGATAGGCAGTTAGGCTTTAATGCATCTTAATATTTAAGTGGCAAAAAAAAAAAAAAAAAAAAACAAAGGAACAAAGGTTCTTATTTTCAAAAGTTAGGTTAGATCAATAAAAAAAGTGAAATCAAAACATAACAAAAATTTGAAGGAAAAAAACAAAGAATAAAGAAAGGGTTCAAAAAACAATCAGTTTAATTGTAGTATAAATATCCACATATTGCTGAAGAAATGATAATTTGTGAGTGAAATCTAATGATTAGGCAAAAAATAGCAAGAAAACTCACACATATAGATCAGCTATTGCAAAATTTTAAAGCAAAAATGGTGGAGGCTTTTATATTATAACAAATCAGTCAATAGTTGACTCCTTTTTAAAAAAAAAATGTGCATGATTAACGAACCTCAAAAATTTATAATAATGAAAATATTTGAATTAAGATAGCATTGAAAATTACAAACCTAATGTAGAACGCACATCAGATATGATGTTGGAAAGGCCAAAAAGAGTTAACTCCACTAAACTAAACTAAGTCTTTACTTACTGCAGAGAAAACATGTTTATGCAGTAGAATGTATAGAGGAAATTTTACAATATTAAACTAAAAATATTTTTATCAATCATAGGGTGTAGAAGAGTTAACTTCCTTGTAGTCATATTTAGAATCTAAAATTTAATGATGGTGACAGAGAAAAAAAGAAAGATAGAGAAAATCTCTAAAAATCCCACAAGAACCATTCAATTAGTTTGTATCTTTTAAAGCTAAAATTTGTTCGCAGAAGAATTCGCATCTGTATATCTCCTCAATGTTTTATACTGTTAAAACAAACAAAAAAAAAATATCTAAATCAGAATATTTCTTATTTCTCTTGCTCGCACAAAATTTCAGAAAAATAAACAAATTAAATTTCTACAGAAATTTCCAAGGAAACATAATTTAGAGGGTTTGGTTGAAGTCTAAAAGTACTGTTTGTTAAATTTTCAATTAAAAATTAGAAATACCTCTTCCTCCTTTTTGGCAGCTTCCTTATCACTGTCATTTTTAAGTACTTGGATTTTGCTTTTTAGGGAATCAACTTCTTCATTGAATTTTTCAGTTAACCCTTTGACTTTTTCATTATAATTCATATCTTTCAACCGCAGCTGGTATTCACTTTCCATTTTCAGCTCTTCAACCCGGGTTTTTAATTCTGACATCATCGTGTTTTTCTCCTCCAGATCAGATCTAAGGTATAAAAGAATTTGAATTGCAAGACATAATACAATTTTATTTGATTATTACTGAGACCAAAATGCAGATCTGTAAATCATTTATGAAACTTGAGCAGTTAAAGAATTAACAAGACTTAAAAAACCTCCAAGACTTCCTATTCATATTTGAAAATATAAAACCGTAACTTTCACAACACTTGTTGCTAAATAATGTTATGTAAAACCATGGCTTTCACAACACTTGTAGCTAAATAATGTTATGTAAAACCATGGCTTTCACAACATTTGTAGCTAAATAATAGGTATGTAAAACTATGTCTTTCACAACACTTGTAGATAAACAATGGTATGTAAAACCATGG
>JAUZNK010007678.1:0-37148 GCA_035046665.1 Euphysa ruthae
CAAGCAAAAGCAAGCAAAGCAAGCAAGCAAAAGCAAGCAAAGCAAGCAAGCAAAAGCAAGCAAAGCAAGCAAGCAAAAGCAAGCAAAGCAAGCAAGCAAAGCAAGCAAAGCAAGCAAAGCAAGCAAGCAAAGCAAGCAAAGCAAGCAAGCAAAGCAAGCAAGCAAAAGCAAAGCAAGCAAGCAATTTTAATTGATTTTTAAATTATTAAAAATTTTTATTTTTAATTTCCAGTGGCCTGGTCGAGGTGAGCAATCCTTGAAAGATATGTCTTTGGCTGCTAGCAAGTTTATCAATGACATCTGGGATGAAGCACAAGGAAATCTATCCACTATCCTTCAAAATGACATCAAATCATATAAAAATAATGACATTATTAAAGCTGAAGGCTTATTATTACAGTTAAAAAATCTTGTGTATAATAAAGACTTTACAGGAGTGGATAAAGTTAACGATGAATTTTATGAAATTATCAGGCACAAATCGAAACAAATAAAACTTGATAACATGAAAGCATTATCAAGAAAGTCTGATCTTTGTCAGGTATGTTTCTAAAATTCGAGAAGAATTTTACAATTTGCATCCATTCTTTAAAATCTTTGAAATTTAATTTTGTTGTTGAATATTTTGTTTGTTGAATAACTGTAAAATAATCGGTAATTAGTCTTTTGTTCTTTAAACTCTCATTACTACGCGTTAATTTACATTGTGTTAGTTTTGTCTGTTATGTTACGTTATGTTACGTTACGTTACCTTACGTTACTTTCAAAACAATTAAAGGTTTAAAAAATTATTTTCAAAAAATTATTTTGATCAAATAGAAATTTATATTGAATATATATTTATAATTATGAAGCAAATGGAATATTTTATTCTTCCGTTAATAATTTAAGATCAACATGTTATGTAACCTTGCATCAAATTTTATCAAAACCGCAAGGTTAAACATCTTTACTTTATGTATGATTATTTTAAACAGATCATAGGCTAAATCAAAAGAATAATACTCTTATATGAAGTCGAATTAAAATTTATATATAAATTGATATCTCTATATTACCTGATAATGATTTTCATATTAGATATATAATAATTTCTCATTCATAAATTAATAAATTTCTCATTAATTAATTAAGTAAACCATAATAATTATTAGTTAATTAATAATTATTAATTCATATTTTCTGCTACAAAAATTTACAGTGTAAATAAAAACTTACATAAATTTTTTATAAAGATATATCTAAAAATAATCTTTTTAATGTGGTATAATTTCAGCCAAAGCACAGAAACCTCGTAGAAGACCATTAGGGTGTTATCATCGAGAACCGACAAACAGCCTGGCTTTGCTTTTGAGACTATTGTATCGATTATGTTTTGTCTTTACCAATACAAAAAAAGATTTTAAAGCAGTTTAAAATCACAAAAAGAAAAAATTTATGTCTTTAATTTCTTCTTAAAAAGGGAAAGTTTTTTATGTCAAAGAGTTTAGGGTTACTAAGAACAATTTTATTCTACAAATGAGGGCCACCAAATAAAATGGAAAATTCTTCGTACTTAGTATTAATTGATGGTTCTACTAATAAATGACGTCTTAGAATATATTTGTTTTGTGGTTTTAATGTATATAATTAAAAAAAAAATTTTGGCGATAAGTTGTGTTTACATTTGAACATCAAAGTAAGAGTTTGAAACATGTTAATTTCATTAAACAGAGGTTTTGAGTCAGTGGAGCGGTTTTGATAATTAACCAAATGAACAGCGTGTTTTTGATAAAAATACAGAGTTGTTTTTAGTTTAGATTTATGAGTGCTGGCCCAGGCTATGCTGCCATAGTTTAAATAACTGTACAAGACTGGATAAAGCTGTTTCAGTGTTGATTTATTCAACATTGGTCTTGCCTTATATAAGATCTCAATACTTTTCGAAATTGTGGAGGTTGCTTTTGAAATTTGAACTATCCAATTTATATTTTTGTTAATCAATACACCAAGAAACTTTCTTTTGTAATCTCTTTTAGTAATTACGCTATCTAAGCTTAAAATTAGATCGGTATAAAAATTTTTATTTTGGTGTGTTTTGAAAGTACAGCATTTCTATTTTTCCTCTGCGCAATTCAGAAGTACTGTAGCACAGGCTGACCATGTTTAAATATAGAATAAATTCTTGCCAAGTCGTAGTGGTGAATCTCAAACACCGCAGCTATGTGATGTTAATACATTTGTTTATCTTTATCATGTCAGGTGATATGATTCAAAAAGTTAGACATAATAAAATACCAAACCTAATGGTAGCAGTGAACCCCAAACACTGAAGCAACATATTTAGGTTTATCTTTCTTTAATATCTGCTGTAGATGTACTTAATATGATTTTGTTTATTTATTCGCCAATGTTTTCATTGGTCCGTTCAGTTTTGTTCGATTTCCTTAAATTATTTCAGTTATTGAATTCTTCTGGATTTATTTGTAATTGTTCTATTGTATATATGTATACTTTTAAAAATATCATTCTGAAATATCATCAGACAGATTTCAAAGAAATTGTTGACTTTTTAATCTAATGTTGGAAGGAAAGTAAAATATGAAATTAAATACATTAAAAAAAATCGGAAATATTTTATTTTCTCATGCCAACATATGCTGACAATATCATTTTTGCATAAGCCTGACTGAAATGGAATTTAGTTAAAAGTTTTAAGCTCGTCTGAAAGTCGCTGCACTAGAACTCTCTATTTCTGAACCAGTGTTGGTGTGCATTCTGTCATATATCATTCTTTGAGTGGTTTAGCTTTTATGCTCGCTTTCTCAACTGTAAATAGTAGAGCGAGTGTCTGGTAGACTCTGGTACATAGAGATACTTATGTCACCGCAAGATTGGTAGGTAATATACTATACGCCAGGGCTTAAAATGTTATGCATGAGGGGATACTCAAAATAAAAGCATCCAAAATTTGCTATGGTCTAGAGAGTTTAATGCGACAAAAATTGCTCTGGTATATCTAAGTGATTTCTACTGCATATTTAAAAAAAAATTAAATTTCCTTGTTACACAAGTTGATTATAAAAATATTTGAAATTAATCCTGTATAGGGAATTTATTTTTTCCGTTTGTTTCTTAAAAGACTAGTTTAGTAAACTTGATTATCATTTTTTTTCCCCACCATAATGATAGGTAAAATCAGTATCATGTTTTATGGCAGCCAATGACAGCCACTAATTTCAAGCCCTGCGCATGTACTCTGCTGTCAATTTTCCCCATTTATGTAGAGTAATCAGCAACCTGGTTTGTATGAAATTACATGCTCAACAGTAAAGTTATTTCTAAAATAAAATAAAAAAAGTCACTGGCAAACGTCATGAATAGATGCAATATTTTAGAAACATCATAAAAGGGTTTTTTACACAGATTCTTTCATAGGAAGTGATTTTAGCCAGTAAGGCACCTTGCTCATCTGAGCTTTTAATAGTTGAGTATGATTTAACGTTAGAAATTTACAAATTGTTTACTGCTAGAAGGTATTAACATAATCCTTGTTAACAGTTTTGCTGATAATTCTCTGAAGATTTCCACTGATAACAATTGGTAATTCCCAGAATGCTTCAGTTTGTATTTCGTGGCACTGGTTGGTTTCTGTTCGTATTCGGTTAGTCAATAATGAAATAGAATGGCACTGGTGGTTGGTTTCAGCCATATTTGCCATAGACCTTAGATCCCAGTATAGTTCATGAATTTTTTGAATTGAAATTTAAAGGACGTGTACATTTGAACTGAAATTTTTGATCAGTATAGTTAATAGGTCCTTGTAACGTTTATGAGTTTTTAGCTTGAACAATTCGAAATATTATTTTTATTCTCTTATTTAATCACGGCAAGACAATTTGCAGTTCATTTCTTACGTGTACACTCTTAAGAATTAAAGAGTGCACAGACAAAAAAGAAGATTGTGTTCTGCAGTGTCTACACAGGTCATGAGTTTCTTAATTGTTTACACCAAAGTTTGGGAAAAATAATTTTGTGAAATATATTTCAAAAAATATGCATTGAATTTTGGTAAATTATTTTTAGGAATGAAGTAAAAACGCTCAGGTATTATTTTTGAAACAATAAGAAGGTAATTCGTATTCAGAAATGCAAATGGTGTCTTTTTACCTAAGCTTAATTGGAAGAAGAATTTATCAATGCAATTACGTTTTGATCAAAAACATATAAATATTTATGAAAATTTTTTGCGTAGAGCAAACAAAGGTAGCTCACCAATGAGGTTGGGAAAGGACCCTAACCTACATACGGTAATATAAAAAGAGGTTTTTTTAGTTAATATCCAAGGCAAAAGACCATCTAATTGTTGAGTGATCTGTCTGCGCCAGGCACCAAACATGTCATTGGTTTAGGCTTAGAAATATCTTCAATATCAATCTTTTTATTCCTTGAATTCATTTATGTCCACAAGTGGAGACTTTAAAAGTTTGTTTAGAATAGACTTTTGATCTAAAAATTTTATGATTTTCTTAAAGGTAACGTTTTGTTAAGTTATTGATGCAGGTAATTTCTTGCAACCTTCAAACTTCAAATTGAAGTTCAAAATAAAATACTCTCTGGCTCAGCACTGTTTATTTTGGTGCTGAAATCTTTAATGGTTTCTATGAAATGTTTAAAGGTATGATCAAAGTCTGTTTTATTTTAGCTGCTTGCAGTTGAGCGAAGGCATTGCCATTGTATTGTATATCTTTATCTAGGTAATCAAAGATTTAATTGCAGTTAGTGAGTCTACTAATTGGAGACCAATGCCATCGTCAAAAGCTAAATGTCAGGCTCTTGGTTGTCATGTTGAACAGTTGTTTAGAAAGAGATTGGAAGAAGTGAAAACTTCTATTATGAAATCATGTGACAGGTAATAAAATTGATCATGAACATGATAGAATTCGTTGATAAAGATTATTTATCTGCCAAATCAAATTCAAATTTTATTCAATTTTCAGCAATGTTCTAATTTTTTTAGTTTGAAAGTTTGGTTGTATAAATGTATGATTATAAGTAAGGATTTCTTTGTTTGACGGTCTGTGGAAATCCTTGTTTTTCAGTCATTTTTAACATTATCGTTCAATAAAATTTTGTTTTGAATCCTGTTTTTTCTTTTCTTTGACATGATATGAAGAATTCTGGAGTTTTTTTAACAGTTTTCCATATCTGCTTCAGAAGTAGTTGACCATCGCAAATTGCATATACCAAAAACAACATCATCTATTGGATTATATTTTGAAAATTCAGTGTTACATATCATGCCAAAATAAAGCATTTTTTTTTTACCTTTTACTATGTTTGCAACACATACAGATATTGTTGATGAAATAAAACTTTTTTGTGTTTGTTTTCAAGCTGATATCTTATATCTGTTTTTGTAAATTTGTGCCTATTAATTATTAATGGTTATTTTAATGTCTGAGAAAAATACAAAACAAAAGAAAATTATTTATCATTATTATTATTGTCATTATCATATTACACTATTTTTAAATAGCCTCCATGTTTTTTTTGTTCTTTACAAAACCGTTTATAAACATTAGATAATTTCATGATTTTATATTCCTAAGTTTGTTGCATTTTCTTTTTTGGTCTTTATGAAAATTTAAAATTGAAATTAAAATTTTGTACGCTCATCAAAATGATGACGATGGCACGTAAACAACGTAAACTTTTTATGTTCCAATAAAATATAAATGCGATAGAATATAATATTTAATAAATAAATAAATATTAAATATTAATAATAAATATTTGGAAGATCATGTCTGGTATTAAAAGTGTACTAACTAATATTGAGGAAAAAGCTCATGGTACCAAAAGGGTGGTGTTAGCAAAAGGTATGGGTTTTCAGTACAATTTTGTTGATATTGGTAATGTGCATGGGATTGGTAAAGGCAATTGCTTTACACAGTCAAATATAGCAAAGATTAAGTCTCATTTAACATGAACCGAAGTACCAAATAAAAAAAAAACTTAACACCAAAAATATTAAAATCAAAACTTTTGCCACAAAACAAAGGCTTAATCAATCTACTTAAGAAGGTTTTAGTTTTAAATGAATAATTTAGTTTCAAATTTTTTTATGCAGATTTGTTTTTCAATTTCATTGCTTGTTTGAAAACTTACTAAAAACGGCAATGTCTATTTAACATGATTATATATTTTAAATTCATCATGCTATTGCACTTCAAAGCTTCAGTATTTGACTGTTTTCTTATTATTTATTTTTTAATTATTTATTTTTTAAAATATTTTTTGTCTGTCTTTTGTTAGGCTATATCAATTAAAAAAAGTTTGATAAAAATATATATGAATATAATACAATATTACGATGTATTACATAATTAAAAACATTCAAAAATCTATATAATCTTTCATACATTAGTTTTTCAAGTGACTTACTGATATTTGAAAGCAGTGAAATAGGCCTGTAATTTTCACGTATTAGTTTAGAGCCCTTTTTAAATAAGGGAGTAACTGAGGATATTTTAAGCATATCTCGGAAAACTCCAGTAGAAAATGATAAGTTTAATAGACGGCATAAAATAATAGAGACTTGACTGTTGAGAAGTTTAAGAATCTCTGTTGGTATATATTTAAGCCAGAGGCTTTGCCATTTTTTAAGTTCAAGATGAGATTAAAGACCTCAGTGCTATCAGTTGGAAACACTACTTACATTTGCTTTCTTGAGTTATTTTGAAAAATTAATACGAGAAGAATGAATTTTACATTTGTGAAGATTTTGCAGTAAATGAAAAGTAAAAATTAAATATATTAGCAATTTGAGAAGAATCTGTTTTGAGTATATATTTTTTTGCATAATGCAACTTGGTGTGGATCCAGTTTTGTTTTTTGATTAAATAATGTTAGCAATTCCTTTCCATGGTTCAGGTTTTTAACGTTATCAGAGAAATAATTGTTCAAATAGTTCTGTTGACTCTTTTTAATTAGTTTGTCAAGCATGTTTTTATATTTCTTAAATTTTCCAAATAGCAACAACATTGTACCCCGGGTTTGATTCCCAGCCAGCGCATAGTTTTTGTTTTACTTTGGGCATCATATTTTCCAATTTAGCAATTTTTAACTTTGGCTTGCAAACCTTTATATATTGACTACTTTGTCAATTTTGCTCGTTTAGCCAGATAAATATTTTTGTGCTCAATATTCAATAAGCACATATTTAAAAAGTTTTAGAGCCTGATAATACTTCGAGTTCAAATAGAAAAGTCAGTGTTGTACTTTCAATTGACATGGCAAAGATAAAATTTCTTTTAAACACACAGCCTTCAGGAATAAGATATAGTTCTTTAAATTTCTTAGTCATGGATATTCTCAAAATTTATCTGAAGTTTTAACAACAAATAATAATTTAATTACATAGAATGTTGGTTTCAAATTTTCGTTGCAATATACAATAGAAATAAAACTATTTTGAAACTTCTAAAAGCCTGTAGAGAAAATTTCAGTTAATCAAGCGTAACTTACAGCAATACGAAATTATGAATATTAATGAATGATATTGAACCGCGTTATCACAAATAAACTGGTGGTCGATACAAAATTGATCATTTTTATTGCGACCACAAATTCAGCCTCCTGCAATGTCCTACAGTGTGTTACAGGGTGTTAGAATCACAATTTATTATTTCTTTGTATTAAGGAGTATCTAACTTTGCAGAAATTCAGTTTAGAGTTTAAAATAACCTGATTGAAAACATGTATTTTATTTTTAGATAAATCATTTGAAATATTTTGACTTTATTTACATATTCTAAACACTCAAAGAAATGTTGCTATAGAAACAACAGTGAGACATGATCACAATACCATAAAATCTGGAGGGTCCATCCAAATGAGATTTTCTTAAAATTTTTGATACCACAAGTAACATTGGCTTTCAAAGACCTCAAAATTTTTGTGAAACGAATTTTAAAATGAAAAGCGAATATAAAGTTCGTGTTTTTAGCTATAATAATTATTCAGAATTTCTTTTAGCATGGTTTCTAGAATATACAAACAAGTGTCTTTCAACAAGTGGGTTTCATCACAATATATCTTTTAAATGTTTTAAATTTTACAAATGATTCTGTTGATGTTTAAGATTTTTGTTAAATTATCTAAAAATAATTAACTTATTTTTAGTGTTTGGGAGTTTGAAATCTTGAATGTGTATGAGCTGTATCAAAGCCACAATAAAGAAGGATTTTCTGGACCTTTTTTCCACTCATCTGCTGTAAGTAGTATCCCATAAATTAAACAGAATAAAAACATGACCAATTTGATGTTGAATTCTTTTTAAACCTAACTCGTTGAAAAAAATTTTTTTTATCAATCAGTCTTACTTGTTAATATGCTGAAACTTGGTTGGTAAAATTATTTTTCACTTTAAAAAGTTAACTTTATAAAGTGAAAAAGACCAATTACTTTGCTTGTTTAATTTTTCTATGTAACAAATATGAAACAACAACAGCAACTTAACTGCAAACATAAAAATAAAATCTAATTTTTAAGAATTTTTCGTTCTGTTACAAAATAAACTTTTCTGCACAAAAAGGAGAATTTTAAATTTTTAAATTTTGCTAGGTGGCTTTGATGTATTTTATACTTTTTAAAGATTTAGGATATATTTTCAACTCTTGCATAAATTTTATAAAGTTTAGTTTTGATTACCACGGGAAGAGAACGCCACGTATAATTTGATAAAAGTAAAATAGCAGTTGTATTCAGACTACCAAAAGATGGTTGCGAGTGTAAACGTCGAGTTAAAGCTATTCGCAGCAATAACATTCCTGTTAATCTGAACACTGTTAAAAGAAAAAGTATTTAACCCTGTTTCTACTATCTTTTCTGTTAAAGAAGATGAGACGAACAAGTTTTTACATCAAGACCTCGTCATGTTTAACGCTATGTGCTCTTCTCTTACTTCTCGTGATTTTAACTTTTATTTTATAAGGAAAATTACATTCAATATCCTCAGTGAAATGGTTTTTTACCATCTTCAAGCATTTCAAGGTTTTTGATAATTTTTTTCTAGCCAGACGTTTGAAGCTTTCCACGCACGAGTTAAAACTGCTATGACATCACTTTCCAATAATTGAATTACTACTCTTAAACGTTGGTTGAATTGAATTGAATTGAGGAAGTGTTACATTTTCTAGATTAATTAGGCTGGAACGTAAAAGAACTGTTTTACATGAACAAGCTAATATGTTAAATACTAATGGCTAACCAAATTAGAAACGTTATTGTTAGAGCTTTTGGGTATTTCGTAAACTCTCGTACATTGTATCATAGATTATTATAATAAGGTTTGAGTTGTATTGCTAGGGTTTTTGCAGCATGCAAATTTCATATCTTTTTGATGAAGTCACATTTGGGCAGTGTATTTTGACTGACAGTACCAGAGGTAAGAGCATTTTTACTGCTCTTATGTGAATTAAGATGTTGTTTCAAGCCACCATCCAACTTTTTAATCTTTGTTCAGAGTAGACAAACATGATAAGCAGTATGAAATGATGATCCACTACATTGTTAATGCACAGGAGAATTTTAAATGGACTGATGTGACTTGCGGTGGTTACCTAAACCTACCTTAGATAGCTGAGTCCAAAACTTCTCACACTTCTAAAAGGAAATGCAATTCGCAGGCAAATGTTTGAACTTTTTTAATGACATTTTCAGTTTGTTTGGAAACCTATTTTTCTCAAATTGTTTGGAATCATCATGAACAGGTTTCTCTTCAATGATCTGCATCTCTGGCCATGTTTTTCCAAGGCTCAACACAACTGTGCACGTCTTTCAAGTTGATTCTTATTGAGTCCCAAACCTCTTCTTTGGTTTATGCTGGAGTCTTGTAGTAGAGTTTGCATTAAAATAACTGCTTTGGTAGTTTATTGCCATCCATCAACCAGATTGGCAGTTTATTGCATCTAATTTCACATCATACTGAGACGCTGGAGATAATCACCTTTGACAGGATGACCATATTAAAGACTCCCACTTAACATGCAGAATGTGCCTTAGACAATGTCGTTGAAAATGTTTCTTTCAGTTAACTTGGTCTACAGTCCAAGTTTCAGAAGCACACAGATGATTGATGTTTTGTTTTTGGGATTAAAATCAGGACCAGACCAGATATACTATGAACTTCAAGCGTATTAGTAGAGACACTGTTAATCCTTTCTGTTATCACTCCATGAAGTCAACTATCATATGAGAATGTATTCCCCAAATACAAAAAGCTTTTAAACAAACTTAATATTTTGGCATACACAAGGTTGTTTGGCTGGCTAACAGTAACTAAACCCAGTAGTTGAAGTTTAATCACTTCGTTTGTTGCTACTTGTCAAAACAAGATCCGTCCAAAAATCAATCCATCAGCAAAATTTTTCACCAGGTCAGCATCAGCGCATACAAAAACTGACAAAAAAATTTTACAGACACAAGTACTAGCTTGTTGAACTTTCTAATGTTTAACATCTTTCCAGAAGTATGGAAATGGAAATGCTCAGCTTTCTTGGAGTCATGGTAGGCATTTTTAGTTTTGTTTGGCCTAATCAGGAGAAGTGTTATAAAGACTTATCACATCATCCCTTTGCCTTCGTGCAAGTATGTTGAAATAGTGTCAATTCATTTCTGTAGTACAGGTATTGATTTGTCAAGATCAGCAATTAGTAGCAGCTTTATCACGTTGGTTGGGGTAGTTTTTTGGAATGTTCTGGGTTGATCGGTCCCACCGAAAAAGAAGAAAAAGAAGAAGGAGTACCATAGACATGACTAAAGGGAGTAAATGAGTTGTTTTTCTCATTGAAAGCTTGAATCTGATTGGAAAGTGGAGATCATTGGTTTTGGATATGTAGCCTATACTTCATATGGTTGCACTTTCTGACAAACTTAAGAGTAAACCTGTTCTTATATTTTGATGAGGCACTCAGAAGTTTACCATGCAATTTCCTTCCTTTTCTCACAGCTAAGTTTTCAGTTAACTAATCATGGCGCTTTCCTTTGTAAAACTCCAGGGCACTGGCACCGTTATAAAAGAGGAGTTTCTTGAGCTCCCCCCCAGCCACAGTGGGTTAGACGAAGCAAGGGGCCCTGGTCATAAAATTCCCTCATTAATGCATCTCAGTTTCAGAACATCAATTTTTTTTTAGAATTTTAACACCAAGTAAGCATGTCTTCCCACGTAGAATTTTAAGCTTTGTGCAAATCATATAAGCGGTACTACACTCAAATCAAAAAATAATATGAACCTTGCAGAGGTTGTTAAGGTCCCTGCATCTGCTGATCATAAGATGTGAATAAGCTTTAAACGAGAAAGAAATTTAGTTTTGATCAAAGCTGTAACAAAAGCAAGCTATTGTTGTTGATATTTCCAATACCGTAAGACCAGGTGGTGGCCATGTATTGTAAATCATTACAAATCACACAGGAGTTGATATCACAAAATCATATTAAACCTATCCTCTTTTATTATGGATGTAACAGGAGCTATTAAAGCTTGATAGAAGTATGGTATGGTTTGTTGAGAAGACACAAGTGTAGGAGCATACACTGAAGCTAGAATCATGTAGCAGCCAACTACTAGCAGTAAATTAAAACTTAATTTTCAAACTTATACCAGTAATAGTCTCTAGCTTCAACTTCAAACTTCACAATTCTCTGTTTTAAATTTCCCAAATCAAAAGAGTGTATCCTCTAATTTTTATCTACAAATTGAGTCTCAGAGAGAATAGCAATTTTGATGTTTTATATTGCCAACTCATTGGTTACGAGAGCTGTTCTACACTTAACTCTTTTATCATTATCGAAAAATAGAACCTTTTTTAAAAATCTCAACTGTTTTAATTTCAGCTGAGATGAGAAGTTGTCAGTCACAGGCAACTCCTTTTCTATTATATTTCTGATTGATTTGGGTGAATTTCTGGCAACCTATTACCAGCTTGTCAAGCCTGATTTAAAAATAGGAATTTTGCCAAAAAAAGTAATATCTGAAAATGGTCGCCAATTGGCACAGTTTTTTTGTGACATCTCAACATCAATTATTTAAGTTACTGTTTCTGATGAACTTTTTTTTAACTTGCTTCTGAGATCAAGCCACAGCTGCACACCTCAAAAATCTATGTTTTCTCCTTAGGTAAATTGTTTTTCGCACCCTTCCCAAATCCTGCTTCCTACTCCTTTCATAAACCACACAACCTTGGTTTACAGAATTTATGCAGCCTGATTTATTTTAAACCACTACTAGGCAGAAAGTTAAAACAAGAGACAAAGATAAAAGTTTTACACAAACTGAGGAAAATATTGGTTGACACAAGAGTTAAAGGATTGGAAGTGAGAGACTTCCACAAGTGAGCAGTACATGGCGAGAAACTTGATGAATGAAAATTTTGTGTGAAATTTGGAGAACTATATCGTTAAAGAATGTGCAGCTGAAAAACCTACTTTCCTCGGGAAAGTCTTGAGGGGTTAATTCTTTCAAATTATCACAGCAGTGTTATAGAAGAGTGCCGATGAGATGAGGTTAAATTTTTTGGAAGGGAAAGTGATTAAACCAAGATCATGACCGACAAGGTTGATTATACGTTTCTAAATTTGGTCTAGATATAGAAATATAGTAGAGACTCTAGTCCAAAGATGGCAGGTAAATGGTGGAATGGTAGCCTTATAGACAGACAGTATAGTCTTGCGTGGAAAAAAGTATGACAATAGAATAGAGATCCAACCTTCGTGGTAACATATTGGTACCACACCTTTTCCTTTGTTTGATGCCACACCTTTTACTTAGTTTTACTAAATGTGTGGCCCCAGCTATAGTGTTTTACATAACATGTTATGAATATATAATGTATAGTTATCTATAACACTATTACTATTACTCACTCACCCACTCATTTATTTACTTAATTACATATTTGCTTGCTTGCTTGCTTGCCTGCTTGCATTTTGCAATGGGTTCAATGTAATAATTCCAAGAATAGTTATTTATGAACGTCAGGCCTTTCAATCGAATCTATGTAGATTCAATTATGTGATCCTTATTAGGCAAGCATGTTTCTGATAGAGCAGTAATATCCACGCTTTCAGTTTCTGTCACAAGAGCTGGTCTTCTTTCTGGAGTACTCACATGCGAATAAGGTTCTAACATTCCAGTTTTTTGACACAAGTTACTTTACATACTGCTTTTTGCTTTTATTTTTAATGTTGTCTTCACTAAGATGAACAGTCGCAAAGTGCAAGAAAAAGTCCAATTAGTTTATGACAAGCAATTTTAACACACTTTTCCTAGTAGTATTCTTCTATGTAGGGCTTCTCAAACACAAAAAAAAATCTCCAAGTCAACCTTTCTCATTAATGAGGACTGAATATAGCAATGTTATGAAAAGAGTTTTTATCTGTTTGCAGATTTGTGTCCTCATGCTTCCAACTTGTCAAGTATGCATTTTTCACCACTCCTTCATCACCACAATTCTGCATCCGTCATCACTCCTTCATCACAACAATTCTGCATTCGTCATCACTCCTTCATCACCACAATTCTGCATTCGTCATCACTCCTACATCACAACAAGACTTCTAAAAAGTTAAATATAAATAAGTGAGTGTGGTTTCGTGAGATATCTGTAATTTAGTAAGTGATGCACTCTTTTTCAGCACATACCACTTTTTTTAAATCTCAATGATTACCATTCCAATAACAAGCCAGTGCTAAGTGACTAGTAACAATTTTTATGGTAGCATGAACTTTAGTCTCATACCAAGAATATAAGTACCAAATTTTTGCCTCTTCTCCTACTAGAAGTTCTAAAAAGTTTTGCCACTAGAAGTCTAGCGGTTAGCTTTGACTGTCAGATGCGGTATTTTACTGTAAAACAACCACCTAGACAATGAATATAAATACGTGCAAACACATTCATAAACACAATGTATATCTTCGTGAATTTTTGATAATTGATATGCTTGAATAGATAGTGTTCAATTTTTGCACTCAATTATTGCTACACTCATGATCTTTGGACATTATTTATTTATACCATAGAACTCTTCTCTTAAATAAAAATGAAGTTCAATAAACAAGTTTTATCATTATTACTTAGTAGTCTGTACTATAAGGTCCAGTGAATCTTGTGTTACACAATTTCCCATTTCAAGATTTTATTTGAATCAATAAATGTCTTATTGCTCAAAACAAAAGATTTTGGTTACAAAAAATTTTTTTGTACAATTTTGAATCACCAAGTTGGCGGTCTATAGTGAAGCCTGATGAGTGACGGTGAAGCCTGGATGATTAAATATTTTAATTTGAAATGAATTCTATTTCACTTTTTTGTTTTAAAAATTGTACTAGGAAAAATATTGGAATGATGTAAAAAAGTTTGGGTTGTAGAATTAATGTCTGCATTATCTTGCCAACTTTTGGTTTTAAACCGGTCATTATTTTATTACTGAAGTTAAAATATATTGTCATTTGAATAATGATAACAATGACGATAGTTTATTTATATTTTTTATAATTATTGCTTTCATTCCAGCCGGAGAATCTTGTTGGTATACTATCAAGGTAATTTGCATGCTTGTATCATTTTATTTTTTCAAGACAACTTTCATAAGAGTTTGTTTTATATTGTTTATTCGTTATCATTCTAAAAGGTCTTAGAAAAACAGGCGTCGTGTGGCCAGCAAAATATATTGGTTATAAGATGAAGTATAAACTTAAATTGTAAAATTGTAAAGATTTTTTTTAAGGAAAAAAAAACTTTGTTCATTGAAATTCCAGAGCTTAGCAAAAATGCATTGCACACTAGATATATTTGAGAGGCACGCATAACAGAAATTTAATTTATTTTGATCTGAGAAGTGAAATTTTATTAGTGCTTACTGTAATTACAGTTAATTACAATTTATATCTACTTTAAATTATCTTCAGTTACAGTATATGATTACTTTAATTTATCTTGAATTAAATATTTACTGTTTATTTCGATCAGAGGTTTTGGAACTGAGCTTTAATGTTTCTACCTTCTTTTGGAATTTGGAATTTCATGAATTTCCAATAAATTATAAAAAATAATAAATAGACAATTGTAAACTAAACCGTTCTTTACTTTTAACTGGAACGATTTCACGGTTAACTAGATGAAGAATGTCAAATTAAATTATTCATTCTTTACATCTAACAAGTGGAACAGTTTCAAATATAAACCATGATTTAACAATAGAAACGCTTAGACTAAATTGTTCTTTGAGAAAAGAAACCAACTAAGTTTATGAATTGAAGAAATGTCAGGCTAAGTAAGTCATTCTTACAAACGATGTCATTAAAGATATTTTTAAATTTTTGTCATTTTATCTTTCAAAAATGGGACATCAAACATCAATTAATTTTTACTCTAATCTCTTAATAAAGCTGAAATTTTTGAGTGGTGATATTTATAAAACTGATGTGCTAAAGGTTATAGCTTTAATGGTTTGTTTTTAGAAACACATCACTATTAGAATTTTCCAAGTCTCTTACTATTGTAAAAAGTAAATGATTCTTACAGGCATTATTTGGTGTTAACTAGATTTATAAGGTTTACTTCTTTGTATTGGTTGAATATGTTTGCTGGTTACATTGATTAGTTTTCCTTTCAAAGTGATCACGTATGTTTTTAGAGGTTTGTTGCTCCCAAAAATCATAGTCGATGATCATGGTGGTCAGAGAACAGATGCTGGAATGCTGGGACATGGAATCTATTTTGCTAGTTCAGCAAGGTACTTAGCCTTAACAAGATTTTCCATTGGATAAATACAAGTATTTTAGTTATTATAAACAATTGGTGGTTATTCTTATTTCATTTTGAAATAGCCGTACACTTGGTGGTTTCTTAAATTTATGAATATAAATACAATTAAAAGTCTCCATTCAGAAAGCTCTATTGATTTTAAATTTTTAAGATTTTTTAGCCATTAATGACACTTATTTAAAGCCCTAAAACAGTTCTTAAAAGTTTAAAATAGTTTCTGGAGGTATTACCTCCCTTTAATGTAGATCCCTTTCAGTAATCATAAAATTCTTTGTTTTTAGGTAACTCCTCCTTTAATTTAAGATTACTGTTGAGCAATTTTATTCTTTTTAACTTTTTTGTACTTTTACAGAAAGTTCTGAAAAAATATTACCTGTTTTGATGGTAATTTTGCTTTCCTTTGTAGCCTCCTTCGTTAAAAAAACGACATTCATTAAAAAGAGTGTAAGGGGGGAATGGAGAGAACAGGTTAATCCTGTTTTACTAGAAAGCCATACTTATTAGCTACAAATAACCTTTTTACATAATAGCAATTATCTAAAACCATAAAATGGTTGGAAGTAAGTAATTTTAATAGGAAGTTGAAATCAAATATATTATAATATAATTTTAAATATAATTATTAAATATATATAAAAGGTAATTTTGCTATGTAAAAGAGTATACTTTAACAACAGACAGCACAGAGATATAAAACCGTTTTTAAAAATAGCCCAAGGTGCTCTGATATGTTTTTTTTATATTGAAGATAGCGTTTTTTCCAAACAAAAATAAAAAAGAAATTTCCTGCCATCATCATAATAGCCTTTAAACTAATTTTTAAGTTTTCATATCGCCTCGCAAGTAAATTTATTTGTATGAATCTCATTTAAGTTAAATTAATTCAAATCATTTAAAGTTGGCTGGCAAAGTTTAATACTCTCTTAAAGTATAACATTAATAGTTTTTTATTTTTTTTAAATTTTAAATTGTTAAATTTGTCCTAAGCAGGGTATAGAAAGAAAGATATTTTTTAATTAAGGAAGAAGTTAAAAGGTCTTTACAACCGTCATCATCGTCATTATCATCATCGCCATCGTCACCGTCGTCATCATCGTCATTGTCGTCGTCATTGTCATCATCGTCGTCATATTACAAGTAATTTGGCATTAGCAAAGGGACCCAGCTGTAAAAATGTTGCTTCAACACATTACGACGACGACGACGACGACAACGACGACAACGACGACGACAACGACAACGACGACGGCGACGACGACGACGACAACGACGATTGTTTTTCATTGCTATTATTTAAGTCTTTAATTTTTTGAGCGTCTCAATTTTTTTTGATCCTGGATATTTTATACTTAATTATGTTGTCTTGACAAGAAATTTGTGGTTTGGAGCTGGTTTTCAAAATGGCGTTATCAACAATTGTGATCTCAATGATGGATTCTATGATATTAATTTAGTAACAATAAAAAACTTGATAAATATTGAAAAAAGAAAATGAGAAGTTTTTAAAAACAAATGCTGTCAAAGAACCAGCCTAAATTTATTATAATAAATTATTATCATAATTTTTGTTAAATCTTAAAAGCGTTTTAGTTCTGAGATTTGGTAAAAACAATTTGGTGATTTGGTTAGATTTGGTTAAAAAGCTGTAGCTATAGGACTATTGCTATAGAAAAAAAATTTTAGCTAAAAAAAAACAATGTTTGATGGGTGCATTCCCTGGTTAAAAACAAATCTACAGTTTCTTTTTTAAATATTTTTTTTACGAGCGACCATTAATAAATGTTTTTATAGAATTTTTATTTTATCTTGTGACAAAAATGATTGATTCCAGTTATAAAACTGAAAACGAAACTATTCTGATGGTTTTTTGAAATTTACGAAAGAGTTTTGATGAAATTGTTGAGGAATTATGCAGTATTAGCTTGAAATGTCGTCCAAATAATCTCATCATTTTTTGAAATGTCATCCAAATAATCGCATCATTGTTTCGTTAATTATTACTCTTGTAGTTGATTATTTTGATGCTTGGCTTATAAATATAAATTGTTAGCTTCATGAAATGTGCATCAATAACAGATTTCACTAACTTTCACTTTCAGTAACTCGAACATCCTGAAAGACCAGCTATGAAAAGATGGAGTTCGTATAACTGAGGGAGGAATTTTCATGTTTGCAACAAAGTTAGTTGAGACAAAGGAAAATTTACTAAAATAAATTTTATTGTTTGCTTACGATAAATTTTAAACATCGTATTTTGGTGAATTCTTGTTAAGAATGAAGTAAAAAAAAGTTATGTTAATAATAGGAAGAAGAATGTTGCATGTTTTCACTTTCTTAAAATATTCTCTGAAAAAGATTATTTGAAAATAAAAATTTTGCTTCCAAATTCTATTAAAACATAAAATTACTTCATAAAATAAATAAACTGAGCAAATATTTATGATAATTATCTTGAAACTTCCTAGTTTTGTAAGTTGTTGCACTTGCACCCTCACGTTAGCTGCAGATTAATACCTGAGTTAGTGCGGTATCTCTGTACATTCCAGAAGTGAAATTGTCAGATTGACAAAAAAATCTTAGAATTTATTCAATTCAAGCATCGTAGCAAATGTGATATTGTATCATTCTTGATTGATTTATGTTGTTGAAAATAAAATAAAATATAAGTTACCATTACAAAACACCAAATCTGAAAAAATCCTTCTATTTAAAAGAGATTCATCATGGACAGGGTGTGTTTTTACATTCAAGACAGCCAGTATTAGTTCAGGTTTTGGTTTAGCTTGCACCATTTCATTTTAGCACATGTTTTAAATATTCAAAGCCTGCGGAAGTCAATGGAAAGAGATACATGCTAGTGTGTCAATTGAACCTAGGAGAAACAAAAGTAAGTTGAAATATATATTGTTACATTAACTTGTATTCCTAAATTTATTAATCCTTTATATTTATATTAGTTACATTTGGTTTCTTATTATTTATATATTTATTTTTATAATTGCTGAAATAATCTTAAATATTTCAGCTTATTTGGTTACTGAGATACCAAACTTACTTGGTTGCCAAAAGACTTTCCTACTATTTTAGGGTGGATGGGACTTGGGAAGTTTTTCACCGGCTTGATTATAAGGGCATGGGACCTACTCTGCAGGCAGGCAGCATATTCACGATTATATTTCACAATTTTTTGGTTTGTCAAAAAAATTCTGGTAAATCTGTGCTAGATTTTTTAAGTGCAATTTGAAAAATTTTTTTCCTATTTTTTGGCTCATTAAATTGCCTGCATTTTTATTACTTAAATTTTAATTTAAATTTTAAAATTAAATTTTTATTTGAAATAACTCTTAGTTCTCATGAATTTTATTAGTTTTAACAATATTTTTTATGGTTCTTAGTCTTCTACACACTAAAGCTTAACGAATCACTTTTTCATATCCAGTTATTGAGATAAGCAATACATTTTCTGCCATTTAGTTCCTAGTAGCCCCCAAGATACTCCTTAAATAAAGACTTAAAAAAAAAGGCTTCCACTGTTGTCAGGCCACGTTGTGGAAAACATCTAGTCCAAAAAAGGCTTCCACTGTCGTCAGGTCACGTCGCGGAAAACATCTAGTCCAAAAAAGGCTTCCACTGTCGTCAGGCCACGTCGCGGAAAACATCTAGTCCAAAAAAGGCTTCCACTGTTGTCAGGCCACGTTGTGGAAAACATCCGAGTCCAAATTCGAGTTTCAACTTGGAGAAAATAAGTATTTATTATTTGACGATTATTTGTAAGTATTTTTGGCAAAGATACATTTTAATAAATAAAAATAACACAAACAAAAAAGAAATAAATACATTAAAGGCAAGGGTAGGCATAAAAATTGTCTGTTGTGGTCATTGTTACCCCTCAATACAATGCATACGAGAAAAAAAATAGAAAAAAATAAAACAAAAAATTGCACATAATTCCTGTAGAAAGTCAGTCTATCAAATGAACTTAGAAATAAATCTTTACTTTTAAGTTTAAAAGTGTTGTGGTTTTTATGGTTCTTACCATTTTTAGGTAGTGAGTTTTGAACCTTTCGCCACCTCAATAAACACCTTGATACTTTAATATATAATATTAGTAATAAATCAAAATCAAACACTTAATTTCACCTCTCATATGACAGTCCTTCTGGAGCAGATCATGCAACAAATAGAATAAAGCCATATATTGTTATAAAAATGTTTCTGTAAACTTGTGACAATATGAGAGACAACAGATCAATTCAGTAAAACATATAAGTGAATAGTGGTCACAGATGCAAGTTCTGTGAATGATTATTATTGGACAAAGCTCAGTTTATTATTCAGATTTCTTTCATGGGAACAAATTACAAGAGAAAATAAACTCTGTGTAATCAAACAAAGCTCTTTTGTGTATTGCTCCTGCAACTTACACAATATAATTGTTGGGGGTAACATGATATTTTTAATTAGTTTAGTCATAAACTACATATAGATACAATAATTCCCGTATTTGATTATATTACACTAATTTTCTGATATTTGATTATATACTACTCTTCATAATTAAGCGTATTATTACAATTAAGCAGGTTAATTAAAAAGGCCACTGTATTATAGGTTTTGTGCAAAAATTTTACAGTTTCTTAGGCCTCTGTTCCAGTGATTATCCAGTAAGACTTGTTAGCTCCCATAAATTTAAAAAAGCGGTAATATTTGGATTGCAGTAAATGTAAAAACGAGAAAAGAAAGATGTTACTTGCACAATCTAAAGAGAAAAAAGAGAAAGGTATATAATAAGCTTTTTGTTAGGGAGAATGAAGTGACTCCTTTTTTTTTGACAATACTTTGAATGTTTTTAAAACGGTACGCTTTATTTAAAGCTTTGAAAATTCAAAGAAAGAAACGATTTATCTTATAAACAATTTGAAAGCGATCTCTTTTTTGAGATGATGAAGGAGATCCAGATCTAAATTTTCCGATGACTTTAATATATCAGTTTTTGATTCAAATGATTTTAATAAAACAGAAGTAGCTGTATTTCTTAGAGAAAAAAAAATTATGAAAATTTGCACGTTTTGCATTTAAACAGCCTAAAAAAATTATTGATTCATTCAAAAAACTTTTAGAAGAAACAGAAAGTATTTTCAACATTATCTGTTTAACTGAAGCATGGAAAGAAAATATTGCATACAGATTTACATTATATTTACATTATATAAATATTTATATTACATATTACAGAAACATGGTGCTCAAACCACAATATAAAACAAATTTTTCTCTCCACCTAACAAATTTTAATGCAATCCTATTGAAAGAACTACTAAAAATTGCGATGGAGGTGTATTGATACTGACGTTATTATGACTGAAATTAATGATTTATCACTTTAAACTTTCCAATTTCATTTCCCTATTTTTTCCTCAATAAATGTTTCAGAAGTAAAAAAACAAAAAAGAAAAACTTAAAATCAGAAAAAGAGTAATGAATAAAATAAAAACGATTTTAAACAACAAGTTCCTTTACGTCGCTGGTAGCATATCGATTTTAATCAAAACACGAACAAAACTTGTGAAACCTTTATTCAAACATTTATTGATGTTTGTGACATTTCCCAATCAAAGATGTTACTTTGAATAAATAACAGGTAAAATCCCTCTGGATAAATAAATAAATAAAGTCTTCAAAAACAAAGAAAAACTTTATATAAATATTTAAAATACATAAATATCTTTTTGAGAAACTGATGCAAATTTATTAAAAAAGTATGCAAACAATTCAAAACGTACCTGGCAAAGGTACGTTTTGAAATGAAAGAACTATCTGGAAAGGTGAAAAGTAAATCAGTTTCACTTCCTAAAATTATAAAAGTCAACACAAGCATTTATGAACCGAAGCTCATAACAGCTGAGTTTAATATTTTTTTTACTAACATGGAACCAAATTTGGCTAAAAAAATTCCAGCAGCTTAAGAACATTTTGAAAATGACCAAACACTTTCTGAAAGTACATTAAATGTGAAAGAACTTTCTTTTGATGAATTTGAAAAAGCATCCAAAACATTGAAAAAAATAAAGCTTCTGTATTTATTGATCTTCTTTAAGCTTTTGATACAGTTGATTGCAGAATTCTTCTTAAAAAACTTAAAAACTATGGAGTTAAAGGAATTAGTCTACAGTGCTTACACAGCTATCTATATAATCACAAGCAAGATGTTTTTAGTGACATAGTTTTAAATGAATGTTTATCTGTTACTTGTGGAGTCCCCCAAGGATCTATATTAGGTCCGCTTTTATTTCTTATTCATGTAAATGATTTGTTTAAAGCATCAACATTATTAAAAAAGCTTTGTTTGCAGATGATGCAAAACTTTTTATCTAATCAAAATTTTGAAACGCTTTTCTCAGATATGTATTAAATAAAATGGGTAAATCGTTTAAAGCAAATAAATTATTGTTAAAAATTGGTGAAACTAAAATTTATCCTCCTTCCCAAAAACGTTTTTATTAAATTACCAACTTTGACTATGGAGAACATTAAAATTTATAAAGAGTTTGTAAAAAAATTTCTTGGAGTTTTAATTGATAAGAATCTTAGTTGGAAAAATCAAATAGACTTTGTTGAAAACGAGGTATCTAAAAGTATTGGCATTTTATATCGGACAAGAGATATTCTTAACAAAAAAGATCTCACTTAACTGTATTTTGCTTTCATACATAGCTATATAAAGTATCTCTCTATTGTGTGGGAAAGCACCCATAAAACGAAATTGGAACCTCTCCTGCAGAAATTAATACATGCAATGTACGTTATAAACTTCAATTTCTACACTCATGCACTGTATTAAAGACTTCGTGTTATGGTTTTATAGTAGTATCTCAGCACTCTGATCCAGTAATTATCCGGCATGGCTTGTTGCCTCCCACACAATTCAAAAAAGGCAACTATATTACAGTCTTAGTGCTATGGTGTTACTCAGACCACCGTTTCTGTATTTTGTTTTTCTTGATGATAATATTCCCATCTTCAGATTTCTTCACATTATACATTCAATCACTTTTCCTCGGCATCTTTACATTGATTATCTTTTGGTCATTGTTCTTTATTTCAAACTTCTTCGATCTTCCAGGGCTTTATTTTTTGTCGCTACAACTAAATTTTTTCCAGCACAAAGTTTAATTTTAATTTTTTTGAATTCTCTAACAACAATGATTGCTAACACAATCAGCACTAGGATATATCTTGCATGGTGTTTAACTGCATTACTTTTTTGATGGTAATGTAACCAATCTGGTTTTTGAACTCCCGGTATAACTGATAAAGTGTTATGAATCTCACCCCTATTTGTCCTCCTATTTTTCTGCATAACTGTTCATTACCTTTGTTTGAAATTTTGCACAAAGTTTTCTTGGTTTTTAAGCAGTTGGTGTTTGCCAAGTGGTGCAAATTCTTGATGTAAAAATTATTATTTTTTTTTCAATTGACTTGTTTTCATAATTTAACCATATATTTAACAAGTGATAGGTTTTCTTGTTATAAACAATCATGTTTTTTTGTCATGTGCTTACCAAGTGGTAGGTTTTTTTGATGTCAACCATTATTTTTTTTCAAGTGATAGATTTTCTTGATTTAAGCAGTCGTGCTTTTACCAAATGTTACCTATTCTTGATGTGAAAAATATATTTTTTTCAAATGACAGGTTTTCATGATTTAACCATGTATTTACCAAGTGGTAGGTTTTCTTGATGTAAACATTCATGTTTTTTGAAGTGAAAGGTTTTCTTGATTAAAATATTCATTAGTTTGCCAAGTAGTAGGTGTTTGTAATGTATATAATTATTTTTTTCCCAAATGATTCTCGATGTAAGCAATCACATCTTTACCAGTGGTAGTGGCAGTGGTAGGTTTTCTCAGCTTTGTGAAGGTTTCTTCAGTTTAAGCTTAAAATATTGATATTCCTTTTGGCAGTTTTTTTTATTATTTTTTTCTTTTTTTAGCCTTACTTTAGTTTTGAAAAAGAACTTGTTGAAGCACCTATTGGTTACCAGAGTACTCACGGTGTGAAAGCAAGTAAAATTAAACCGTCTGATTTTGAGGTTTGTCTCTTTTCTCAAACTTATCGTTTATTTCCTGTTTTATTTTATTTTAAATTATTCAAAATACCTAAATAACTATAATTTTATTTGTTCAAATTTACTTGTTTAAATTTTATTCATATTTGTTCAAGTGTAAATTCAATGTGTTTAAGGCTGGGTTTGTTTGCAAAAACATAAAAAAAATCTTTTATCCTTCTTATTGTTTTGCCAGATTATTTTATTATCCATTTCTTTGATATATTTTTAAGTTATTAGGGTATTCAAATTCCATGCGAAAGGTTAGGGTATTCGACTTACATGTCAATCGTTAGATTTAGGTTATTTGACTTACATGTCAGCAGTCAGATTTAGACTATATATTCCATGAATTTCTATAATTTTCAGGCGCTAATACAGAAAGCTTTAAATAATTTTTTTATTAATGTCAGGTCTAGACAACGAGACTGTCCTTGCAATGGAAAATAATAATGCCAGCTTACGTAATCAATTTCTAAATGCTACTCTCTGGATCCTGGTTCACATTTTTTGTGTGATAGGGCATTGGTTAATATATTAGATGAATGAACAGGAAAAATATTCCTTGTTTGATGCAGATTTGATAACTCAATTGATTATTTGCGTGTTTAGGATGACGAATACTGTATATATGATATCTCGAGGCATCTCATTACGTAAGAACTTTTTCTAAAAATCACTTCCCTTCCCAAAATCATTTCATAAAGAAATAATTATTTCATTTACCTTCTAAAAATTCTCTTGTCAAAAATTCTTAGTGCCAAAAAAGTTAAAATTTTGGTGCTATGAACAGGGATTTTTACTTGGTTTTGCCCTATTAGTATTTTTCATTGGTCTTATGCAATGAACAGGGGCTTTCACTGTAAACATGGGGTTTTCATTTAGGGGTCTTTGTGGTTAGGAATAATTAGGTTACATTGTTAGGTCTAAGTACTTTTAGATTTTTGCTGATTTCAAAATGTCAACTATTAAACAACATTAGGCCAAGCTATCAAATAAAATTTTCATCGGAAAACTTCTGAATGAAAATGTTTGTTGTTTTGTTTAACATTTTCAATGGTCATGGTAAGCCAAAATTTGTTTGCATTAAATCTAGAATGTATTTTGGGCAACTAGTTTCTAAAATAAATCATTTGTTTTTTTTATTACTTTATATTTTATATTTCAACCCCTTGGTTCTTTTTTTGTGTAATTCCAATTTTATAGCATATAGAAAATTATAACTACTTTTAGACATGTTGTTGAGTTCAGACTTAATGGTGATAAAATTATATCTGATAACATTGCAGTGGTTTCTGAAGATGAAGGAATTGAACCTGATATTGACATAGACTCAGGTTTGTAATTACCATTTATCATTCAATAACAGGTTTCACCATTCAATAACAGGTTTCACCATTCAATAAAAGGCTTGTGTCACAGTTTTACTAAGTTGATTTATTAATGTCATTTTTAAATCAAATAGACAATTTCAGAAGTTTAAATTTTTTGAATTTATTAAATTTCTCAGAAAGGTCTGTATTTGTACACACATAGCATATATTTGTACACAGATAGAATATATTTGTACATAGAGGTTTTTGTACATATTTTTTCCAGTTCCAATTCATTTATTGCAACTTTTTCTTTGGTATTATTTATGAATTGAAAATTGATTTTGAGTTTTGTATTCACTTGATGTATATTTACATACATGACTTTTAGTCGAGACTAATAAGAGTAATAAAGAATAAATTATAGGGAAAGTCCTTTTGCAAATAAAAATAAAGTAAAAATTTACCCCCCTAACCCCCTGAACATTACATGACATGGCATACAAATAATTAAAGCTAAATACCTAGCTTGATATAGAAATCAGTGGCAAATCAGTGGCCCTAAATCTTTTGGAAAAATTTATTTTTACCAGAATTTGAATAATTAAACTTTTGGCAGTGTTTGAAAACATTTATGTATCCTAATGGAACCGTAAATCATAGTTAGCTTTTTTCATGACACCTGCATAAGGCATATAATATTAATATAATATTAATATTAATAGGGTTAATTTACTTTTAAAAGACTTTATTTATTATTACATTTTTTTTTTTGAATCCCTAGCTAGCATTTTAAGCCAAGATGATAATCTCGTCTATGGCATTTCATCTTGTTTTTAAGCTTTATTCTTCAGTGAGGAGAGTAGATTTAAAGGCATTTCTCCGTTTTTTTTTTTTTTTTTAATTTTTTGGGAGTTAAACATCAATGTTATGAGCAGTATTTGAAACCCTTTTCGTAAAATTGTTTAATTGTTTGAATGCAGAATTCAATAAATATATATATTTTTTTTAGAATTAAGCCTTAATGATGTTAACAATGTCACAGACCCTCTTGATAAGGTCGTTAGTGGTTTGCAGTCTTCTAGTGATAAGCCAGTCCCTTTAAAAGCTGTTCATGTGAAAGCAAAGTTACTTGAACTCTCCTCAGAGGTACACTTTTTTGTTGTTTTATATATTCACGAAACAATTACTTTAAAAAGATTTAAACTTTATAAATTTTCACCTAAAAAGATAGTTGTGGGTTTTTGTTTTCATGGATAGTCATTATTCCAATAATTTTTGCTTTTGATAGTTTTGCAAAACAATTGTTTTAATTTGTTTAGTTTTATATTAATTTTTACGTTTCCTCAGTACTTTCATTCTCTTAAAGAATCTTATACAAATCACCCCTGGTAATCTATCTGATACACTCTTTTTGTTTTATGAGGCCGTAAACAGAATTCACCAAATTTTCTATGAGTAGTTTGACCCTAGAGAGCTCTTAACTCATCAATTTTTTCTATTATGACATATTCACTTCTTAATAACAAAATTAATTGATGGTTTTTTTACGATATTGTTTATGGAAACTGCCCTGAATATCTTTTGGATACAAGAATTTTTTTGTTTTTTTTTTAAATAAGTCGTTTCCTACAAGGCTTATGGCCACTACTAGTCAGGAAGCTAAAGAAGAGTGAAAACTCAAAACTTTCTTTACCAAACTCCTATGCTGAATTTTTGATAACCGAGTTTTAACCTATGGTCTTGTTGTCGGGAGTCTGATGTTCTGCCGACTAACGTTATTTACGTTGTTTATGAAACAAATAAAAAGTTTCACTAAGATTTTGAATGATTGTAAATTTTGCTGTACTCATTGGATTTGTTTAAGCTGACGGTTTGTTGTTTGATTGTTTTTGTTTTTGGATTTTCATGGTTTTGTGTTATGCGGTTATGTGTTGATAAAAAAATCTTGGAATAATTGAAAAGCTTAGAAAATGAAGGTTGGGCCTTGAAATTGAAATTTGAAAAATGCAGAAAACCTTGAAAAACCTGGATGATAATTTTCCTAATTTCAGCTTTTCAAAATTAGGCTTCACAAATAAGTAGTTGGTTTGTGAACCACAGAAACTTTGAAGTGTAAGGTGTGGCTTGGTAGTATTTATTTTTTTTTATAAATCTGTAATTTTCTTACTATTTATTAAAGTTTTGAATTTGTTGTTTTGAGCCCGGTATTATCATAAGAATGGTTTTTGGTTGTTTAAAAAAGAGATTGTTTCAAAATTTTGCTTTTTTTGAATATTTTTTTGAATAAATGCTTACAAGAAGTCTATGTAATAATTTTATTGTGATCTATGATAATAAATCTCAATATTGCACTTTAGCACTTGTGTTGTGTTTAGCAGATATTATCTTTTTTTTTCTTCAGTAGTAACACAAAAAAAGAATGAAAAAAAAAACAAACGAATTGACTGTTTGAATTCATGTAGTATATGATAACAATCAAGTTATCTTGTTTAATCAGTGCATTCTTTTCCTTGTAGAGCCTTCTTTTTTATTATTGTTTATTGTTTATTAATTTTATTACTTATTATTGTGTCTGATTCTTAGATTTTAGATTGGCTTGAATTGAAATTGAGGTGATAATATGTCTCTGTAGGTTTACCTTGAACTGAAAGTGATTTGCTAACATGGTGTGGTATAGTTGTGTTGAGGAAAAGATTACATTAAAATAGATTCTTTTCCGATTGTTAACTTGTGAACTGATTAGGATGAGGATTATTTAATATTTCCAAAAAACAGTTTGAATTTATTAGCGCGGAAGAGCAGTATTTCAATGAAGTTGAAAAACAGAAAGAAAAAACTAACCTATGTGTAGGCCACCTTATGAAAACCTGATTCTGCATGGTGAAATGTGCATGAATTATATCAGTTTTGTCATTGATAATAGGCAGTTATTCAGCAACTGGAAAAGATTTATATTTTCTGTTGGCATAATTAGTATTTTCTTACTTTGGTATTGTGATTTTCTACTATCCTTCAAGATTTTTTTTTTTTTTAGTTATATATCCCTGTTAAGTAATATTTAAAACAAGATGCTCTATTAAATTTTGACTTTTTATTTATTTTGTGTAGTGTATTAATTCTTTGTAGTTCAAGCCTAAAAACAAACCGCTTGTTTCATGGGAGATCCCTTATTTATTGTTTTAGGTAGTAGTCCTCCAAGCATATAGGAATGATAATACAGAACCAATAGAAGCTAAATTTGTTTTTCCTCTTGAAAGCAAAGCAGCAGGTTAGGTTTTTAGCAATTCCAAATAATGAAGCTTTTATTTGCCTGGTCTAAAGTTTTGTTCATTTGTGTTAAAAATTCTCTTCATGTTAATCTGTAAGGCAAAAATAAAGTTAAATTAGTTTTGTCTAAAACAAACTGTATCATTTACTACGTATTGATTTCCCATCATAAAAACTGTTTTTCCTCCTAATGTGAAATTCTAGATTTGTTGCTAAGGGGTGAAAATGAAACAGCACTTTTAATAATTTCAATGCATGCAATTTTGATTATAATAATGCTCTTTGTGGGATAATAATAAATCAAAAAAACAAAATTTTCAAAATTGTGTGTGAATTAGGTTGATGTACATTATGCTTGTGGAAATAAGCCTTTTAATTTAATTTGTAAATTCACTCATATCTCTGTGTGTGTGTGTGTGAGTGTGTGTTTGCTTGTGTGTGTGCATTTCTGTTTGTGTGTGATTGTGTTTGTTTGTGTGTGTTTATGTGTGATTCTAACAAACAGTATTTTCTCAAAATTGAATTTTTTTCAACTTAAAACTGCCTATTCAGGAAAATTTTTATTTTTGAAAAGGTAGAATTTGGAAATTTGTATTATTTTCAGATGGTTGGCAAGGTTGGGTTTGGAAATGGCTGTTGTTTTCAGATTTTGTATTTAAAAATGTTCTCTATTAATAGTCATTTTTTTGGAAAATGTTTTTCCACGGGGATTTTTTATTTTTCAAATGGTAAATAGATTATTTTTGTCATTCCACTCTATGCAATGATTTTCTATTTGTTATTTTTTTATTTAGTATGTGGTTTTGAAGCTTTTATAAATGGGAAGCACATTGTTGGTAAAGTGAAAGAAAAAGAGCAAGCACGTAAAGAATATAAAGAAGCAATTAAACAAGGACATGGGGCATATCTAATGGAAGAAGTTGAAGAGTCTCCAGTATTCTTTGTTCTATTTTCACAAAATTTTTATTTCCGTTTTTTTATCCAAGACAGACCAACATCAGCATTAGTGAAGTAGATGATTTTTAAGATTTTTGGTTTGCATCAATAGTTTTTTTTCTGAAATTGTGTCTTTTTTTTAGTTATTATATATTTACCGATATCACAGTACATATCAAACACGCATGTTGGTCTCTGTTAAAAAAACTACAACATAAGAAAATAAGTGTAAAGTATCATAAAATAAAAATAAATAGAAGCATGCTGGGATCATTTTGTTAAATATAAGTATTTGCGCATTTACTATTCAAAGCTTGATGTACATACAGAGTGAAATCAAATATCAGCTGAGGCTGTTATGAGTGAGTCGGAGGGGAAACCTTGAAGATAAACTTTGGCAAGAATGCTGAGCATCTTTTCATAGAACCCTTGTTTTAGATGGCTAGGAACTTATAAAGCTTTTTTTACCTTACTGTGGATTATTTTACTACGTTTGTTATTCAAGGATTTTTTGTTGCTTTTTCTTTGAGAAATATTCCAGATAAAGGACATATTTTAAAGATGCTTTGATTTTCTCAGGTATGTGTGCAATTTTAGTCAACAGCCAACAGGTCTTAAATTCTTTTGCTGGGCAGATATATTCATTTGGTGAACCATTTATCAACCTAAGTCTTGATTTATATTAGGATGTGTTTACCGTGAGTGTTGGCAACTTACCACCGATGTCTGATGTCTTGATAAAAATTACATATGTTGCTGAACTATCATTGGAAGGTGACCAGATATGTTTCATACTTCCTGGCAGTGTTGCACCTTGGACTGAAGACAAAGCTCTTGATTTAATCATACAGGTAAAACAATTCCATTGATTCTAGTCATTTTTTAAAAATCTAAATAAATTTGATTTTAAATTGCTAATACTCTTTCTCATAGTTAAAAATGTTGTTATGAATTTCGTAAGAAATTTTGTATGTTTTTGACATTCCCAAAGTTTTTGTGATTCCAGGCCTTTAAATATCTTAAATATCGATTAGGAATTACATTTTTTGATTACCCTGAAGACATAGTGTTTCTACCAAAATTTCTCTGAACAATAATATAATATAAACAATATTAAACGATATTCTTTTTATTATATGGTCCGTCCAAAATAGATCACTTTACGTCATTTTTTTTAAAACAAAAACATTTAATTTCAATTTTTTAGTTTGGAAATATTTATAGATGTAGAAATTTATGTACCAATTCAATTCAATAAATTTATTTAACGTTGGATACGTAGTTAAATACAATTGTTGTAAAATATTTTTAAATACCAATATAATCCAACAAAATTTCAAACTCTCAGGGGAAAAATAAATATAAACATTACAAGCAGCACTTACACCTTCCACCTTTCACCCTTCCGCTCTTTAGTTCAATGTTTAAAAATTGGCAAAGAGGTTGTAGTAAAATTTTAGGGTGTGTTCCAAATAAGACTGCCCTTAAACTAGGATAAGTTTGTTCTATAGGTCGTAGAAAGAACGGAAAGAAGATTTAATACAAAGGTACTTCTAAGAAGATATCTTTAATTAGTTTCGGACTCAGATGATTGATCGAGTTACAAATTTCAGTCATCAGCAACTTTAAATATCTTTTGTGCACACTGCAACTGTCTGTTGTAAATAATTCACAATAGATCAAGAGCAAAGTTTCTGTAGATTGTTTTTAGTGCCCTCTTATGAACTCTGTCTATAAGATGCTTTTCCTTTTTGAAACAGAAAATTCATATCAGAGGACAATATGATAGTAGTATGATAGAAGTATGATAGAACACGGGCGTAATCTAGCAACCTTGCTTGAGATATCGATAAATGTTGAGAATATTGAATAACGGGGCACAATTACTGGTTCACCTTTTTAAAAATACTACAAAAATACAGCTTACCAATTTTAACACCTAACAGTTCAACTTGTTTTTTTGCAAAAATCTTTTTAATACAAATAAATGAAGATAAATTTGTCGCAAGGCTTTTTTCTCCAAAAAAAATCAGTTGAAACTTTGAAGGGTTAAAAACAAGGGAGTTAATAGAAAACCAAGTGTACATATAGACTAATTTAGCTTTAAGTTTGCTAATAACTAAACTAACAGTATCGCAGGCACATATATTGTTATCATCAGCAAAATTACATACTTCAGTTTCTTCAAGAAAAAGGAAAAAATCATAAAAATATTAAACAAAATAGTACCTAAGATTGTCCCTTGAGGAACTCCATAATGTACTTCAAGCTACTTACTACATGTAGAGCTTATTTTGACTGTTCACCAAAAGTAAATGGGCTTATAGAACCCATAGGCTTCAAATTTAACTAGCAAAAGGTCAGTTTGGATGCAAATGCATAATAATCCAAATTTTTTTTTGAGTGTAAAAATATACTTTCATTCTATGCATTACACAATTTCATTTCTGCAGGCTATTGAAACTTTCATTGTATCATTTTAGAATTTACCGTGTTGTAAGATCGTTTTTATTTTTGATTTTTTTAAAAATTTTATTTTAAAGGGATTTTTTCTTCCCTTAAAATTAAATAAACTATTTTTTTTTTTAGGATGATTTAAAGACTGAACAGTGCTCACCTGAGTAAGTGAATTGGTATTTTTTTTTGAGATTTGAGTTTATTTGAAATCAAATTGTATTCTAAATCTTAGTTCCAGAAACGACTCACGCTTAAATACGTTTGACAAATGCAGAAATTTCTTATTATTAGTTTTAATCTCTTATCAATTTGTAATATTGTTAATTTTTATCAGGCCATCCTAAAAATTTCCTTTTTTGAGAAAAAAAGATCAATATATAATATTTAAAAAATAAAAAAAGACAAAGTGTTCGTATTTTCATTTTTTATTTACAACTATAAAACATATTAACATAAAACATGTATTATTTTATCTTTTTATGATGTCGAGCCAAAAGTAAACTTAAAATAAACCCGTGTACGTGAGTTGATTATTCTTATGGTGTTATTAAAATTATAAACAAAACAAATATATACTTACAACTTCTAAAATCTACTTAAATGGTCAACTGAAATATAAAAATTTTGACGGGAGGTTTATAAACATATGTTATATCTAAATAGGGTTATTTGTTATATATTTTTTTTAAATTTGTTTTTATTATTAAGAATCCTAGTTAGATGTTTAAAAATACAAAAATACAGTGAATGAAGACCATTAAATTAGACTTCAAAATTTAAAGTTTATAAAAATAACAAAGTTATTATAGTTTTTGTGGTTTTAAAATCCCTCTTTGGGAGAATACTGGCGTTACTGCAAAATGAATAAACAATTTATTTTGACTATGATTTACTTTGTTTCTTAGCAACTACTAAGGTTGCTTTAATTTCACTTAAACTTTAATTTTTGCGTGGTAATGTGGAATTCCAAAAAAAAAACTCCCGGGTGACAATATTAAGGAAAAAAAATTTTTTTTGTGACCTCCTTGGAATGAATTTTCAGTCATGCACTAACTTGTTTAAAAAGAAGATATTTTTAGGATGGATTTAGAGGCAATTTTTGGCTATCTTTACCTTTTGCCTAATACTCTTATAAATATTAAGTACCTATTAACCCAAATATGTTTGGTTTTTAACCATAAATTAGGTTTTCTGACCTCTTTTTAGCCAATGCCTGTCAGAAATTCTGGGCCACGACGATTCCAGGATTGTTTTCTTCATATTTTGTGTTAAATTTTTTTTTTTACTTTTTCATTGAGCTGACATTTTGATAACAAATCATTTATAGTAATTCATGTATGTCGGCTATTTTGGAGAAATATTGAATGAAACGTGAGCGCCATTTAGTTTCGTCAAAACAATTTTTCGTTTTTATTTCTTAAAATTTTGAAAATTCTGTTCCGATTAAATTTTCTGTCATTTAAAAAAATATTATCACATGTGTTCTGTGATTTTACAAAATATTATCATGTGTGTTCTGTGATTTTACATATGGTTATCACATTTGTTTGGTGATTTTACAATATATGATCATATGTGTTCTGTGATTTTACAAAAAATTATCTCGTGTTCTGTGATTTTGCAAAAAATATTATCACATATGTTCTGTTCTTCTAAAAGATATCACATGTGTTCTGTGATTTCAAAAAATATAATTACGTGTTCAGTGATTTTACAAAATATTATCACATGTGTTCTGTAATTTTAAAAACTATTATCACATGTGTTCTGTGATTTTACAAAATATTATCAAATGTGTGCTGTGAATTTACAAATATCACACTTGTTCATGAGTTTTCCATCATATTTCTTTGATTGTTGTTTTTCTTTTTTAGCTTGTTTTCCCTTGAAATTTCTCTTGAGATGCCTTGTGAGATTCGCCATATTTCGTCTCCAACACATTCTGGACTTTTAATCAAGGTAAGCAGTGGTATTGACGGAAAGAAAATAATTATTTCTCTGAACAATGGGTGCTTTAGGTGCGTTAGGTATGTTAGTTACGATATCTGTCTTTGAATTCACATTTGTGCATGTGTTTACCCTTATTTGCATCCATTTGTTGGTGTGTCCATTGTGCGCTTTCCTCCAAACTGCTCTAAAGATTCCCCTGATATTTTGCAGGGTGATTCTAAGTCATCTCAGCTCTCAAGGACATCGTTTGATGTATCTAAGGAGCCAGTTAAGCACATCTTTTCATATTATGCTATCAGTATATTAAAAATTAATAAGCTGTATAAATCTGAATAAATGAAATATCCGATAGTGAAAAATATATCTTATAATTATATAATTGACTGTAATCAGATTTTAATCAGATTTTGCCTGTTAAGGTATTAGAATGTATCAGTAAAGCTTTTGCTTTGGTAATTCCTGCCAACAGTTCTGGAGATGAAAAAAACATTTACAAACGAAAAAAAAAATTTAGTTCGTAGTGTGCTTATGTAAATTGTCCGCCATTAAAATTTGGGTATAATAAAAACAAATGTTTCTTGGCTTGATTATATTGAATATTTTGTTTAAATCTTTTTTATAGAAAACTGCAACCAAAGCTGTAATTAGAACCACTAGTATTTTAGGAGATTCATTCCAATTACTTATTGATCTTGCAGAAATTCACGTACCAAGGATGTTAGTACAAACTGACCCAATGGGTTCTGACAAACAGGTTAGGGTTAGGTTAGAGTAATTTCAGGGAGTTGAACATTTTCTAAGAAGGTTTGTCCTAAAGGCTGGGATTTTAATTAAAATTTAAAAAGGTTTGATACATGTTGCATAGAAATTTAATGAAATTAGCAGAGGTTTTGCCTATTACTGTGTATGTTTTTGCCAATTACAGTGTATGTTTTTGCCAATTACTGTGTATGTTTTTGCCAATTACAGCGTATGTTTTTGTCAATTATACTGTATGTTTTTGCCAATTACACTGTATTTTTTTGCCAATTACATTCAGTTTATGTTTGGGGGCCAAAAGTTACAGGTTTACACAAATGGGTAAGTTGTGAGTTTCAGTTGAAGGTAAACCAGTGTTCTCAACCTGCACAAGTTGAGAACACTGATTTACCTAAGGCTATCTCTGTTTTGAAGCAAATTTGTCTCGCAATTTAATAACTTTATTGTGTTTCACTGGGTTGTAATAATATGACTCAAAGCAATATTTCTATTTTTATGTTTTGCCGTTTTTTTCCTAACAACCATGTTTTTTTTCCTAACAACCATGTTTTTAGCCTTGTCTGAGTCTCTAAATGGCATTTAAATTTCTTGGAGACCCATAATAAAACTTGAAGAATCAGTATCAAAAATACGGGATTCACTCTACTTTGATAACCTCGAAAATGTAACTTTTTTGTCATTATATTTCTTTAGGCAATTTTATTTTGATAACTTAACTTTGAAAATACGGATAATATTCTAGTGACTTTTTTCGCATAAAATTTTTAAATTTTATGACAGTAGCACGTAAATCTGTAAGAGAATTTATGGTGTGAGTGAGTGTGGTTCGGAAAGGCATAAAATGGTGAAAATACAATAAACTAAAACAGGTAATAATGCTATATATCAGTTTTATTCTCTCTATATAAAAAATAATGACCTAAAAATATAACAGGAGTAACTTAAACTTGTAGTTGAATATCGGTGGGAAATGGGTGGCACTTCTCTTACAGATTTTATACCGTAAAATCTTAATTTCATTTCAAGTACTGTTCTCATAAAATTCATCCATTTTATGTTATAAATACCATAAGGACTTTATAGTGCGAGTGTGTTTTGGGTTGTAATCTCATCGGTTTTGGCCATCCTCCTTTTTTCTTAAAATTTTTTGGTTGCTTGTCAAGTTCAAGGAGAATTTTTTGATCGCATTTTGACATTGACTTTATGTTTCACAGATTTAATTCTGACGGCCGTTTAGCGGATGTCAGTGCAAGAAGCATCGCAGTTTTAAGTGTAAGTACTTCATCTGAAAGGTCTTCTTTTAGATTTCTTAGGTAGCTGAGTACATTGTTTACTTTCCAAATATGGTAATATTTGGGATTTGCAGATCTTAAATGATCAATTCCTGACATAAGTGAACAAGTATCTAGGTCTCATCCTATGGGACAACCCTGGAGGTTTTCATGATAAACCGAGATTGCTGAGCTATATACAATTACAGTCCTGTTCTGTAAAAATTTTCCATACAGATCTGTCAGGAAATCTGCAACTTTGTTTACAGGAGCACTAATGGAATTATCTGTTTTTTGTTACACCACAAAACCCACTTTTCCTAACAGGATCTGTAATTATGAGTTGTGCTTTCTCTCTTTGTGTGGAGCATGATAGTTGCAGTTTTTCCTGATATTAGTTTTGTCTCAAGGTGTTGAATGAGATAAGGAATTCCCCCAATTTTAGTTTTCTCAACCTTATCAACGGATGCGATGTCCACTTCTGATTCTCCAGCAGCCAAGGAGAGTTTGGGAGCAGAATCAGATTGCTATACTCATTTTTAGAAGGATTTGAAACCAGGCCTAGCCTGGTCAAAGTGGTCTTTTAAGATTTTCAAGATTTTCTTTTCTATAAACTGTATTGATACCTTTTCTAAGCTAACTTGGCAGTATGGTGGAAAGAGGTAAGGAAAATCATCCTCCAATTCTGTTAAAGTACATTTGTTGCTTTGCAATCTGGATCTGGATATGATGATCTGGATTTAGGCTAATGTATGTTTTTTTTTTCAAACAATCTATGTTTGAGTTGCCTAATATGCTGGTAATTTGATTGAATTCAGTTTTTGTCTTGATCTGACCTTTTGTTCAGGGCTGTAGGCGTCCAGGATGCCACACCCAAGTAAATTATCATACTTGGTTCTTAATGGAGTACAAGACAGCTCTTTATCAGAATCAAATTGTTTATCCACCACTTCATTTTTATTTTTGAGCTCTCTGTAAGTGGTTTTGTATTGTATTGCCTGTAGCTGAGGCTTTTCTCTCAGCACAAATTAAATCCTGTGGATGGTACTCAACCAGCATCAGAGCTGCTGGTATAGCAGGAAGCGTTGCATAAAGTTTCCCTTTGCAAAGACGCCTTAATGAGTGTTGGCTTTGAGTAAGCAAAGATTTTGAATTTTTGGCTTTGGTGGAGAAAAAGTCCTATAAGCAGGAGATAGTCAGCATAAATTACTAATGTTACAATTAGCCTCCTTTAACAGGGTTACCCATATATTAATAATTACCTGAGGTCCAGAACAT